>PVIY010029434.1:0-32028 GCA_004026745.1 Myrmecophaga tridactyla
TGGCCATGCCACGAGAAAGAATTCATGAATTCAACACAGCGTAAAATAAGCAGATACAAAGTTTATTGAATAAACATGTGAGAGAGCATGCAGGCACCCTGTCAAGAAAAGAGGGGTGAAAGGTGAGAGATACCAGCAATGTGGGACCATTTGCTTTTATAGATGAGCTTTACCTACTTCCACTCCCCCTTCCTCGTTCAGGGCTCTTCCTCCTACCCTTCCTTCCCTCCAGGGCTGTGCCCACTGGTAGATAGTGCACTTGGGTGAATGAGTTGGCTCCACCCTTCTCCATAGATGGCTCACTCAGGTGGGGGTTGTCTGGCTGCAGCTGTTTCAGCTGCTACCGGGTATTTCCCATAAATGGGGAGCCCCTGGGCAGGGTGTCTGTGGGAACATGGGCCCTCCTGACCTTGATCAACTGTCTTTGCTCAAGGACTTCACTCCCTTCTCAGGTCCCTACTCTAGTCTGCCTCAGAAGCCCCCAAGTGACTCTGGTTTGTAGCTAGAATAGAGACCCTCTGGCATTCTCTGATGGTTGATCACTTCCTGATGAGTCCCTCCAGTGCCCGAGTGCACACCTCTGTGTTTGAAAACAGGACCACGGTTGGATGGGCACAAAGAGACCTTAAAAAGTTCTGCTGTCCACTGGGTCCAGGGACCTAACCTCTGGGCCTATAGCTTTCTGGTAGCTTTGGGGTCTGGGGCTCGACTGAGACCACACTCCTTAGGTTGCATTTCTATGGTGCCATTCATTCTCTTGTTAGATCCATAAGACAACAAGGCAAGGCAGTAAGGTCTGTGGCTGTTGCCTCCATTTTACAGATGAGGAAGCTCTGGCCCAGGAAGGTGGAAATGTCTTGTCAAGGTGATCTGGCTGGACAAGAATTCCAACCTATAGCTCAGTGCTCTTTCCTGTTGCTTTCAACCAGACTGAACGTCATTCTCTCATCTAAAGTTTATGCCCATAAGTGGAATATTAATATGGCATATTTCATTGCTCCCAAGACCATATCCATATACATTCTAAATGGTGCACCACTTTTATTGAAAACAAAACAAGAACAAAGTCCAAGCAAACTGGCCCAATGTAGCCCCTTAAATCTGGAGGCAACTATATTTGGTGAGGGCTACGTAGAGCCTGCTGGTCTACCTCAGAGTAACCACAGGTGGCCCCAAGGTCACATGGCCCTGGGACACTGTGTTTGGGTCATGGGTCTATGGAACTGAGCTCAAACTCCCTAATGTATTAGGAGCACCTCAGTGTCAGCAAGTGGATACCCCATAACCACCCTGATAGCCAAGGTCCATGGTGGTGACCTTGGAATCTGCTGTCCTTTGCCTTCCTGGGCATTTTCTCCAGTTGCACATCTGATAAAAGCATGTGCCCGAGGGAAGTGGGGGGCAGTTTGGAGAAGAGCAGAGGCCTGGCCCCACCCCAGCTCTGGTCTCCATTGCTGTCTCCCCTGTTTGACCACCACCGTACCTGTGTCTGCTGTTCCCAGGTGACACAAGGTCCCCCAAGGCTCAGGGCAGTGCCTTGGCTGAGTGCTTGTGGTGTGGCCAACAGCCTTGGACAGCTTCTCCTAACTGGCTTCCTCCCTCCTCAGCTCTACACTCTTCTCAGCTTCTCCCCTCCTTTACAATGGTTTACCCTAGTCATCTTCCACGTCTATTAGTCTAGGGATCCGGTGAGGCAGGCTGCCTTTGACTGAAGAGAAGGGCTCTCACTTGTAGCCAACCAGTCACACAAACTCCACAGGGCTTCAGCTCCATTCACCCACTGCCCTCCCATGGGCCTCACCACCTCTTACCAGGATAGCTGCAGCCTGTTGTCTCGGCCCTACATTGACCTTCAAGCTGGGCCTGGAACCACCACCTCTGCGGCATCTTCCCCTTCTGCCTCCTCTGCCTCTGGGCTGCCCTGTCCTGGGACAGACCTTGAGTTTTGTGCCTACAGGTGGTGTTACTTATGTGTTGGCCTCCCTGCTGCTGTGTACTCTGGAGGTCAGCGTAGGAGTCTTTCACTTTGCTCCCACACTAGTGCCTGGCATGATGATGGGCAAAGAGCCAGTGTCAGCTAAGGGTTTGCAGAGTGTGCATTACATAATTGAGCTCTTCCTGAGCAAATGCTGCCTTGCACAGGGTGCGGGTTCAGGTCAGAGCTGGGTAAATCTGCAGCCACGGGCTGCACTGAGGGCAGCCTCACTGCTGGGCTCTGTCCTCTTCTGCCCAGGGCCCTACCAAGGAGCCTGGTGCCCCCGGCTACACTGTCACCCTTATCACCCTCGTCGTTGCCACCCCATGCTCTTTACTGTGAGGCCCTTGACTACATTTGCTCCTTTAATCCTTACCATTTCACCATCTTCAGGGAATAATCTGAAACCAACTCAGGCTCAAGTTTGAAAGCCCATTAAGAGCCTGATGTGCCACCAGTGGTTAGAAACAAGAGGGTCCTGAAAGTGCCCTGATGACCAAGAAGGGAGACACTCAGGGTGGCCTGCAGTGGCCCCTGGGGATGGATGACCTTAAGACTGCCCTATTCTCCCTGGGTCTGGCGGGGCGGGCCCATGATGAGGACAGACTGGTGGGGGGCTCGCTGGTGGCCCCAGCCAATCAGCTAAAAGAGAAGTCTGTCCTCTTCAGGGGACTGTGCTGTGTGCTGCAAGAGCCTCTCAGAAACCATCCCATTGTGTCCCTCTCAGCTCCTGGGCCCTGCAGGCAGAGAGAGAGCCCCGGGCAGCCCTAGCCCAAGGCAAGGGGACTGCCTAGTCAGAACTCTGCAGACATGCCCAGAATGGCATCTTTTGTTGCTGGAGCAACATCAACCTCCCCAAGAGCCAGGGACCCAAGTGGTCCCATTCCCAAAAGGTCTCTGACCACAAGGAGACCGCGTCACAGCAGGCCTTCCCCTGGTGCCTCAGGGCACAGTCTGAGGCTGAGAGGAGCCCTGGATCCCGAGCCAGGGGCTGGGCCGTCAGTCCTGGTACCGACACCAATTCCTTCTGTGAGCCGGAACAACTAACTCTCCCTCTCTGGCCTCTGTTTCCTCACCTGTCAGATGAGAGGACAGGATGCCCATTCTCTAGTTCGCTGTTAATTGCCACTCCCTAGGGTTAGGGGAAGACCGAGGGCCTGACCAAGGAAGTAGGGAACTAAGGGTGTTTGGTCGGGAGCCAGTGGCAAGAAGCCCACATATGTGGAAAAATACACATGGAATTTTTAATATTCCCACCCCAAATGTCCACACAGGTGGGAGGTGACTCGGGCGACGGACTCTGTGAGTCATAGATGCATTGGGGAATTTTATTGATATTGACACAGTGGCCACATTTTGTCTGGACGTTAACAGGGCGTAAGAGTGAGCAGGACGTCTTCTCTCACAGTTTCTTCACTGCAGAAGCTGTACCTGTGGAGAAAAGCAAACACTTCTTTGGTGTTGGGCATCCTTAGGGGAAGCTCAGTGATTTGTGAAGCAGAGGTCGTGGCTGTGTTGCAGTCCGGGAGGGATGAGGCAGCACGCCCGCCCAGCAGGAGCTGGAGCGCCCAGTCTGAGGTCCGGCTGCCTCCCAGTCTGTGGAGGCTCCTGAGCCCAACAAGACTGGGGGCTCCTTGAAGCAGGGGCTGGATGCCTCCCTCCTTTCCAGTCTCCACATGTACATGGTGGGCCCTCAATAAATGGTTGAGATGGACTCACTCTTCCAGTCCCTCTTGGATCCGTTTGAACAATCTAGCAGCTGTTGCTAGCTGGAGAATATGCTTACCCTAGTGGCACGGAGCAGGCTACTCTTTGTACTTAGTTCCCAGGGGATTAACCAGCCCTTCTCAGTTCTGCTTACAGGAATAAGATAACAGAATAGCATCAAGAACACCTGGCGGCCCAGTGAATCAGTGACTGCCTCCACAAAAGACAAAAGCTTGAAGGGTCTTGAAGACCCTGTAAGCAAGAACTTGCACATCGCGACCTAAATCTAATCGCTGACGCTGGAATAAGATGTGCCTGAGACAACACAAGATTGAGAAACTGCTTCTACCCTCCTCCCAAAGATCCAGCGCCATCACGGAACTGACACGAATGAATCCTGTGGACATTACTTAGTTTGTGACCCATACCCCCTTCCTTTTACCTACGAAACCCTAACTCATTTCCCCACTTTGGTTTTGGGATGTTTCCTCCAGTTCCTTGCAAACTGCCCTTGCATTAAATCACCTTCACCCTGAGAGATGTGGTGCTTCTTTGTAGCACTGGTCAAAGTAAGAGAATGAAGTCAGAAGGGAGGGAGGGGTAAATAAAAAGGAGGGAGGGTCCACATAGCTCTTGTGACATGGTGGCATTAAAGGGATTCTAGTCAGGTTCCTTACTAGGACTTGCTACCCCAGCAAGGTGGTTAAAAATACCCAGGGGAATCCGAGACGAAAGGTTGGACCAAAGTCATGATTTCCTTTAGTCCTCCAAATATTAACTTATTTTTTTAAAATCTTACTTACTGGCTTTTTCACCAAACATTTAAATTATTTGATTAATTTAGCTTTGTTTCACTCTTCAAACTAGTGTGTGTGATTTGATGCTGCTTTCAAATGACCAAAATTTAAGAAATCTGAGGTTTAAGATTCAGTTTCTCTTCAAATAGAGTTTCTGTGGCGGAGACAGGTGAGGGAAGCTGCCCTCACGCCACTGAGGGGGCAGCCCGGGCGCTCAGGGCCGCAGCTGCGGTTCTGCTCCATTTCTAGAAAGTACAGAAAGCACGGCCTTTCCTCAGGAAACCTGAAATATGCATTCCTGGCTGATTTGGTCTCATATTTGTTTTCCTTCTTCAAAACCAGCTGTGAGCACATCATCTCCTGGGGAACGACTCCCATTTTTAAGATTCCAATGACACCACCTCCTTCTAACACCTTTGTAACCACCAGTTCCCAGAATGCACTTCCTAACGGGCCTGGGGGAGCCGACCCTAGATGCCGAGCATCCTCCCACTGGCCACCGGGCCAGGCCAGCCTCTCTGACCTCCCTGACTTGTGGGGACAGTCAGGGCCTCACAGGGGTTGTCCAGCCTGAAGATATGCAGCTGTGAAGTCAGCCCCGGGGCCACTCTGCCAGCCCACCCTCCCCGCCTGGGGATGTGACAGTCCCTGGAGCCCGAGTTCAGTGCAGCTCTGGGTCCATCTAATCCCCTAAACCCCGAGACTATCAGCAGCTGAGAACCCAGGCTCCTTTTCCCAGAAACCCCCACCAGGAACATCCTTCTGGCCAGACGTGGGGTCAGGGCTTTGGGGATGGTTGCCCTGCCCCCTCAAGTCATCACCCCACTTCCCTCCAGCTGCCCCTATTCCCTACTCAACACCCGCCCCTCCCACCCCCGATGGCACAATGCGAGGAAGATCACAAGGTCAGGGTGAGGCCCCACAGGCATTGCCACCACGATGCAAGAGTGCATGGCCTTACATTTTATGGAGTTTGCTAAAACTGATTCCTTTTTCCCCTTGATTACCTGGAAATTTCACAGGTCTTCCCCTCTTTGATCTACAGCCACTCCAGCCCATACATATAACTTTGTGCCTATCAGAAATTGTTTCACGTTTCTTCTATATTTCCTTCTTATTTTTCCCTGAAGACAAGGTCATATACTTTTGTCAGCTGTTTGTTTGCCTGGGGAAAGGGGGTAGATTTTCTTGGCTTTTCTGGCTTATCATGATTGATTTTCTGGGACGATTTTCCATTGCACATGTGAATCTCTAGAAATATGCTTACACACAAACCAGGAAAGATACATACACTTTCTTCTCGTCTCCCTTTTGCACAGTGATCTTGGCTGCACCCACTTTGGGGAAGGTTGGATTTATCACGTTGTTATTCCAAAGAAACTTGACTTTCTCAATTGTTCCAACGTCAAGTTCTGCATCAAACTCATTGGAATGGGTAGAGCCTGATTTGAGATATCCGCTTGAAATAGAGAAATAGAAACATTCCTTACATAAAAATAACTTCTAATGGCCATATAAGGCCCTGCCAGCCTACTTTACTCTAGGTAGCTAGATTACTCTAGAGTAACAAGATTGCTTTTCCAAATTAATTCTCAAATAAAGGACAAAAAGCTAGATGTATGCTGATGGCCTCAAACTATTATTTACATTGTTTCCTCAAACCCTAGTCACTTTCTCCTCAAACTTTTGCATAGGAAAATATACAGTTCCTTCATAATATTCTTTCTTCTGGAAGTATTATTCATACAGCAGCAAGTGAGCTGCTTAGTTTAGCAAGCACATGCTACTTTACTAATCATAAAACATATCTGTAGTAATATTTCATTGATGTTTAATAATCTCATTTATTGAGACAGAATGAACTAAATGTCTGGGTTTATAGCAAAGAATAGAAAATTTATTAGCAGAAGCCTATTTACTTCAGTACATAAAGTAAATAAATTAAAATCCATCGATATTAAAGTGATGGTAAGAGTTTAAGCACTGGACTTGCTCCTCAGGCCACACCTGACCTTGACTGAGATGGAAAGCCAAAGCAGGAAGTTTACCTGAAGACGTCGTACTGCCGGGTGTTTCCGTTACTTCCAAACAAAGCAACTTTTACCTGGCCAGTGACTGCTTTTCCAGACAGTGTTACGGCAACTCCGTATCTCCAACCTGCACAGAGGATGGAAGAGTTCAGTTTATTCACACACAAAAGAGGTGCCCCGAACCCCAGATTCCTGTTCCTGCCCCTTACACTGCGGCCTCGACATGTAAGGAATCCTGCTTGCTAATCTGCAGTACAAGTTAGACCTGCAGAGGAAATGCACTCACATCTGTGTCTTCTCCTAGAGCTGTGCTGTCCAGTGCAGGGACAACTAGCCAGATGTGGCTGATTACATTTAAATTTAAATAAAATAAAATGTAAAATCCAGTTCCTCAGTTGCACCGGTCACATTTCATAGGCTAAACTGGCACCCATGGCTAGTGGCTATTGGACCCTGTAGAATTACCACCACTCCAGAAAGTTCTGTCAAAAGCCTTGCTCTGGTATGACAGTACTGTGAATTGAGATGAAAACAGAAAGAATAAGGGCTTGTCTCCATATTCAGAATTGTAGCTCAGGGGTGCGATCTGGTGAGCACCACAAGGCAAGGCTCTGTGCCTTTCCTCTGCGACCCCCGGGCCCTGGCAGCCACCAGCTCAATCACCCATTTATCACCAGCTTCCCCCGTGTTCCTGTGTGTGAATACATGCAGACACCTGCACACGTCCACGCACATATACATGCATGCACATATTCCCACGTGCACACATACATGTGCTCACACACACATAAACACACACATACACCTGCACTCGTCCACACCCACACAGACACAAGTACGCACACAGATGCACAGAGGCACGCACACAGCCTTCGTCCAACTCCTACTCATCCTTCAGATCCTCAGCTGCTGGCCCGGTCCCTGCCGGTGGTCAGTGCCACCCAGTCTCCTGTCCCACAGAGCCACAACAGCCACCTGCCATTTGCCAATCCCAACACATTTCAAATCATTCGCTCCATTTTTGTGGCCTCCATTGGATTGTAAATTTCATGAGTATGGTGTCTTGTTCATCGCTGCATACCAGCGTGTAGCATACAGCCTGCGGCCCCTGACTGCACATGTTCCATAATGAATACATGGTTTGGGGTGTCGATTTTGCTGTTGTCAAAATATGGGCAAGTATTTCCTATATCATTACATCATTAC
The DNA here is from genome assembly GCA_004026745.1 of Myrmecophaga tridactyla. Classification (NCBI taxonomy): domain Eukaryota; kingdom Metazoa; phylum Chordata; class Mammalia; order Pilosa; family Myrmecophagidae; genus Myrmecophaga; species Myrmecophaga tridactyla. The sequence goes on from PVIY010029434.1 coordinate 7,716, forward strand.
ATGAGTGGAAGAGTTGACTAACTGAAGACTAATGTATTTTATCCATATCTTACGTATATAGCAATAGAAATGTCCTATATCTTAATAGCGGTTAGATGACAATTCATTTATTAAAACTCATAGAACTATACACTAAAAAGGGTGAATTTTGCTGTATATAAATTATACCTCAAGAAACCTGGCTTTTAAAAGCACATGACATGTAGTACATGTTTTTAACAGCGCATCTTATGGAACTATCACAGGGCAGGTTGATATAAAGTGGCCTAAACATGCCCTTTTCTATCCTATGTTCTAGTTCATTCAGCAGATTTTGAGAAAAATCACACCCTGTGCTGGTTTGATGCTGTTATGTGCCCTAGAAAAGGCCATATTCTTTAATCCATCCCTATGGGGGTCAGACCTAATATAGGTGGGACCTTTTGTTTAGGTTGCTTCAATAGAGATGTGACCCACCCCATTCAAGGTGAGTCTTAATCTTTTACTAGAGTCCTTTATGAAAGGCTCAAAAGCAGAGATATTTGGAGAGAGCTTAGAGAGAAAAATGCCCTGGAGATGCTAAGAGAGGACCCACAGATGCTCAGCAAGAAAGCCCCTGGAATCAGGAGCTGAAAGCAATGAAACCCAGGGGTGAAGGACCCACAGATGCTGGACATGTGACTTCCTACGTGACAGAAGAAACCTGGATGCCAGTAGTTTTTCTTTAGAGAAGGTATCTTCCTCTTGATACCTTAATTTGGACAGTTTCATGGACTCAGAACTATAAATGTATAAATAAATCCCCATTGTAAAAGCCTATCCATTTGTGGTATATTGCATTCTGGCAACTATAGCAAACCTAAACACCCCCTCCCCTATTCCCACACCCATTCTACCACAGAAGCAGCCCTGGGTGTCAGGGGTCCAGGGAGCAAGGGGAGAAAGTAGAGAGATTGGAAGTGGACTTCAGGGCCTAGCCTCGCAAACAGCTGGTATCAAAACAATATTTGTAGAATGAATAAAGAACAGGTTCATAAGAGAGTGTCAAAAATGAAAAGAACAATGATCTGTGAAGTGGAGAAAGCCAGGACAGATGGTCCCCAAAACATGCAAATTGTCACATCATATTAATTATACTATTAATTACATTATATTATACTATTATAAATAGTATAGCATAAATAAAACTATAATATAAATATAAAAAGCATATATATAAATTGTATTATGAATTATACTATTTGCTTCCACTTTTGTTATTGCTCTTTATTACCATAGCAATAAAATAGAAGGAAAACAGATTCTTTCTAAGCCCTCAGCTGAGACTTAAATGCGATTTCTTGGGTGAATGTTTCTTGATATATCAAACCAGGAGATAAAAATGCATTTCAGGTGCACATAGAGTTGATTTTTAGAGTTTTTAAGAGTATTAAAATATGCCCACAAATATTTCAGGTTGAAGGCAAACCCTTCATTTGTCACAGAAACTAAATTTTCTCTACATTGGCGAGAAAGTCAAAGGGGCAACTTACGAGCAAACTTGCTGGCATCTCCTGTGTTCAGGAAGAATTTCTGCTGCTCCTCACTTGTCCTGCTGGCAAATTTATCCGCATAGTGACCCATCTGTGGGCACCCTTCAGCTGGGCAGGGGAAGCACTTGTTCTAAAGAGAAGAGATAGATCGGGCCATAGGTGAATTTGTCTTTTTAGGACTGCTGTACCAGAGAAGCAGGCACTCAATTTCCCTAAAGCCTAAGTTTCCTCATTTGTAACAGAAAAGGGGTTGGAACAGATGATCTCCAAATTACCTTCATCCGAGGCAGATTCCCACCCCTGAAGCATATCACATGAGAATTATCTGGGGAGCTTTTACAAATACTGATGCCCTGGCCCCAGTTTACATCAACTGTAGTGTCCACTGGGTAGTGAACTGCTAAAGGTTTAACAGTGGCTCTTAGAGGGGCTGGAGGGAGGGGAAGGGGGGGTGAGGCTCTGATTGTAGCATTTACTGATTTCCAACATGTAAAGACTCCCCGTGGCCAATTTCAAGTTACTAACATGATGTCATTGAATGAGAAGCTGGGAAAACAGACATGTACTGGCTCTCATGAGCCAATTTAGGCTGACTCCAACACATCAATTCTTCTACTTCTCTCTCTCCTCATCATGGAAAAGTGTTAACTCCCAGCCTGGCACAGAACAGCCTCAGAGTCTAGCTTTCCTTCTCTCACATTCTTTTGCACCTACTCTCCTCTTGCCGGAAATGTACACCTGCCCTCTTCCATCTTACTAGACACTACTATTTTCTGAAACAAATTCGAATGTCGCTTCCTACAGGAAGCCTCCCTAGATCATTGCATCAATTGCCCCTCATTCTGATTAGTCAGAGTCTTCCTCTCCCACTCATCCATGGACTCATCAGGTAGAATTTTAGCCACTTGCTGCCTAAAGTTTTTATTTTGTTTTTGCTCCACTCCCTATGAAGAGTGTTGCCAAACCAGTAAGGGGTGGTCAAGAAAAACTTGTGAGAGGGTATTGCAAACCCCAAACAGCAAGATAATGGTCCCACAGTGGGATGGTGCCAGTGTTACGGGCAGGACAACGGCTTACAGATGTAAAGGACTTGTAGGAAGCACAGGGGTAAGCAGTGAACCCATCGGGGTTGAGGATGCTCTCCGAGTAATACTTGTAGCTTCTTAGGTGATTGCAAGCCACGAAGTCCCGGGTTCCTGGAGCGACAAAAGATGAAGTCTGCAAAGCTGGTCCAAAGACCGTGGCTGCTCCCGCCATCTATTTCCTAGTGGGATAGTTACAAAGAGGGACTGTATTTTCAGAAATGCAAGATAAGTCCAAAACTAAGCCACAGTAATGACAGCCTTTAGAGGGTGCTCCCTGTGTACCGGGCACATTATATGCGTTGTCCATGTACTCCTCCCTTTCTGCCATCCTTATTTACAGAAAGAGCTCCAGATTATTGCTTCAGGTTTACAGATTATAGCTAATAAGCAGTAGTGCTGGTAATTAAACCCAAGGCCATTATCTGGTACTTGAGCCACACCTTTAACCTCTTTGGCACCCCGTGTCATGGGCACTGGGCCCGGCGTCCTTGAAGACACAACCAGAGCTGACATGACCAAGCCAGCCTAAGGGCATTTTCATGCTGTATAGATGTAAACAAATAGGAGGGGTGAGCGGCTCTAGGCAGCCCCGTCTGAGCATCTCTCTCACAGTGCCCCACTTTTCTATATGGCCTGCAGTGGGTCCCCAGCACCCCTGCCAAGTGGCCAGTGTCACTGCGGACCTGCCAACCTTACCTGCTCGGCCACTAACAACAGTGCTACCATCTCCATGTAAACTCTCAAGAGGCTGTAAGGGACAAAACAGCCCTAAAATCTGTTTTGGTGGTGTCCATACCAGCCAAACCATGTTGGTCAAATTCAGTGAAAATCTCTACCCATTAGATTTCATTAAACCGCTACGGGTTTCAGCCTGTGTGGTGACAAATGACCAGTTTGGCAGAAAATTTCACCTGCTCATTGTCCTTTTGACCTCATGAGACATAAATCAGAGCTGTACCTGACATGAGACATAAATCAGAGCTGTACCTGAAGGACGCCCTTTATTCCCAGGTGTGTTTGATCAGTGATGACGCTAGATCATTGATAAAGACAACCACCTCTGCTCTAGTCTTCCTCACCTGTGACTCCTGACTCCTTACCTGCCCTAGGTGAGCAGTGACTCTCCTGCACAAACAGCTGTGGCCACGGAGACAACTACAAGCATTCTCATCCTGGCTATTGAATGGAAGTGGTGTACACAGGTGTGAACCATACTGCTGGCTCTCAAGGGAGAATGTGCAGAAAAATTCTCTTAGATGCAGTAAGGATATTTACTTCTATGGCATTTTGTCCCTCAGTAGATAACTTCCAAATGTCAGAGCTGTACCTTTAAGCCAGTTTTGCAATTTTTTGTCCCTGTACACTCCAGAACACTCCAAACAGTGGTTTGAGGAAGTATGAACTCAGTGGGGCTGAGACATATCGAATAATATAGCAGTATTTCAAAAATCAACTCCAGAGGGGAATTATTTTTTGGAGAGAGGTGTGATTTTCAACTTTAAGGCTTGCTGTGGAAAGGACGCTGCTCCCCCCCAGGGAAGCCACGCCCTCTCTGCTGAGGCTTTACCTGTCCAGATGCCATCCAGGTCCACAATCTGGGACAGGGCATTTTTCTTGCATCCTGGCATCTCTTCTCCCCCATTGGGGAAGAAGTCGAGGTGGCCCACCAGCTGGCTCATTCCAAAGCCTGAAACATGGGGAACAGCAGTGACCTGAGCTCGCCCCGGGTGCTCACGGTTGGAACACGGCGGCACATGCTCACGGCCGGGACACCGCGGGGCTCACCCATGAATGGGATCAAAGGAGCTGCGTCCGTATGAATCACGTCAACAAAGACAGCATCAGAAGGATCAAGTCGAACCTCTTCAGAAGTGCCCTCGAAACTGGCTTCCGTGGGATCCAACCCTGAAAGAGATGGGTGGTGCTGCCGAACAGTGGGCCTGCCTGGAGGTGCTGGCAGGACTGAGGTGTACAGAAGCCCAGGCTGCGCACTGCTTAACTCAAGGGGGTGCCAGACCCTGGAGCTGGGCACTGCCGTGGCTCTGGGTGTGGAATATGGGGATATGTCGTCTCAGTGATTTCATTACATGAGGGCACCGTTGGCATGGACAGAGAAGGGCCAGTGAGCAAAAAAATTTTGAGATTTGGTTCAAGTAAGATATTTTTCCATATCTGATCCTCCCACTTATTTGTATACCTTTTTTTCTTGAATACTGTCTTTCTCTCCTCAGGTTTGAAGAAAAAAGGGGTGAAGCAGAATGATACCATGGTGAAGAGTAAATCTTTACTCAGCTACTTCTTGGGTAAATCGTATAAACTTGGACAAGGCCCTTGGTCCTTTAGTGCCTCAATTTCACCATATATTAAAAAAATTATAGGGCGGGCCACAGTGGCTCAGCAGGCAAGAATGCTTGCCTGCCATGCCAGAGGACCCAGGTTGGATTCCTGGTGCCTGCCCATGTTAAAAAAAAAAAAAGTATAAATAATAATAGTGTGCTGGTTTAAAAGTATTATGTACCCTAGAAAAGACATTTTTTAATCCTGATCCAATCTTTTAGGAGCAGCCATTTTCATTTAAACCTGGTTCAACACTGTAGGTTGGAGTCTTTTAATTAGATTATCTCCACAGAGACGTGACACACCCAATTGTGGGTGTGATCTTTGATTAGGTGGAGATGTGACTCCACCCATTCCAGTGGGTCTTGATTAATTTATTGGAGACCTTTAAAAGAGGAAACATTTTGAAGACAGTCAGAAAGGACACAAATGAGAAAAATGACAGAAGTCTCAGAGCTTCATAGCAGAGCTGATACAGAATGTGGACCTGTGGAGAACAGAGACATGGATGTTTAGAGATACTTGGAGCCCAGCAGATTTTGCCATGAGATGCTAAGCCAACCAGAACCTGGAGAGAGTCAAGGGAAGCCAAGAGATGAAGGCCAGCCCTGGAGAAGCAAAGAGAGGAACCCCCAAGGGAACAGAGGCTGAAAGCAACAGAGCCCAGGAGCACGGGAACAGAAGATGCCAGATGACAGAGGTGTTCTTGATCCATCAGCCCTTCTTAAGTGAAGGTAACCTCTTGTTGGTACCTTAATTTGGACACTTTCACTTCCTTAGGACTGAAAACTTGTAAGTTATTAAATTCCCCTTTTTAAAAGCAGTTCCAGTTCTGGTATATCACATTCTGGCAGTTGGCAAACTAACACAAATTGTCTCTATTTCATATGGTTATTATAAGATTAAACCAGTTGATATATGTTAATATATGTAGCATTTAGTACAGTGCTGGAACACAGTCAGGATATATATGTATTAATTATTAATATTAATTATTAATTATTATTTCCTTGACTCTTTTTCTTTCTTGACAGGTTTCTAGATTTTTCAATAGTTCTTTGAAAGTTTGGTCAGAGCATTTGGAAAGGCATGAGATAGCTGTCTGCTGAAAATGAAAGGGAGAGTCCTTATTAAGGTAGAGTGCAGCTTGAGCCCAGAGCCAGCAAAACTGGGTGTGAATCTCAATTCTACCACTGGCCAGTTGCGTGACTTTGAACAAGTCACTTCACTTCCCTGAGTTTTGGTTTCTTTGGTTCTGAGAACTACCCGAGAAAATGCATGTATAGCACTTTGCACAATATTTGGGGTAAGTAGGCACTTAATCTATGGTCTCTGTAATAGTATTATTATATCATAGAAGTGTATATTTCACTGTTGTTGTTATCATTGTGACTCAAAGGCTTTGCTTGGGTTTAAAGGATGCTTTTGGCCAAGATGGTGGCTGTTTGCTCTACAGGCAGAGGCCGTGGGAAATATAACTTCCATGTTCTACTCTGCTCTTGATTTTAAAGAGAAGGAATGATGTGGGACCATGTGGCTCCTTCTTAATTATGCCTTTGCTCATGCTCAAACTGGTGTTACTCCTGGGTACTCAGTCTCGTACCACCTGAAAACTTGGGCTTAGAGAGGAGGGACGAAGACAGAGACAGAAGAAGCAAAGGAGGACAAAGCCACCACCTCTGCCCATGGCCCACGGGCTCCCTGGGGATTTCTTCAAGTGTCCTGTGCAACCTTGAACCAGCTCTGCCGCAGCCAAGGGCACAGTCTCCTTCAAGGCAGCCCCAAGCTGGGCTGCGGTCTTCTCGCTGCCCTCTGGGGTTGCTGGGGACAAAACCTGGGGCCCCTGCCCTCGGGGCTTACCCGTAATCCTGCTCAGGCCTGGGGTCCTGCTTCCTGCTTCTCCAGCCACATGGGCTCCCAGGCTGTGACCAATGAGGTGGACTTGGGAAGGGGAGTAGCTGTAGTGAGTCTGGAAAGGAAAGATTGTAGTTTCAGGACTTTTTGTGCTGCCCCAGCAGTTTTTCTAATGTGCAAGCCTGATGGTGTTACTCCCCTGCTGAAAACCTTCCATGGCTCCCACTGGCCTCAAGATCAAGCCCAAACACTTTACAATAGCCTCAGAGCCTTCTTGACTTGGCACCTATTTTTCTAGAGCCTTCTCTAGTTAAACTAGTTTTAGGCCTTTATTTATATTATTACATCTCTAGTTTTGAGGCCTTTATTGCATTTAAGGCCTCAAAAAGTCACATTATTCTCTCAGCTCTGGGCTTCTATCCCTAGAAGCTAGAAGAATTGTTAGCTTCTATCCCAACAATGTGCCCAGCTAACATTGACACAGTCTAGCCTCTGCTCTCAGATGCCACTTCCTCTGGGAAGGCCTCCTTAATTATGCCTCCTTTCGACCCCCAGTCTGGATTAGCTGCTCCCCATGTCCTCCTATAGCACCCCAAACTCTGCCCATCAGGACCCTGATCACACTGAATTGTCATTGCAAGTGTTCACTGAAGGTCTGTTCTGAGAACTCTTCAAGGGCCCAGGAACTTATTTACCCTATTCCCTGCTGAATTTTTTTTTTTACCTCCTAGCACTCCTGATATTGGATGCATAAGCAAATGACATAGAAACACAAACATCGGATGCATAAACAAATGACATAGCAACACAAGATGTTTGCACACGGTGGTCCTTGAGGTGTTCACCCAAATGTACTTCATTTATTGGCAAAATTAGGACCACTGTGATTGTGTGTCCTTGGAAATCAATGGTCTACAGCCAGCCCTGGTGCCAATACCTTGGGCTTTGATTTCTGCAGGGCTGATGGCTTAGGAACCATCCAGAGATAATTAGAACCAACTGGGTCTTTTCTAGAAACTTTACCTATAAGACAGAAATGGCTGGGACCTTTGCCTGGTATAGATATCATCATGAAGAAGTAATTAAAAGACCAGGGTTGGAAGGAACAACTGAAACGATCGTGGCAGAAGAAATTCCCCTGTGTGCCTCTTGAGTGGGTGCATACCAGCGGTGCTCTCCATTAGCTGTCCCTGGGAAGGCCTTGCTCGGCCACCAACCAGCCCGCCCGGTGCCATGGGTGAGAGCTGGACCCCGGAGCTGGGTGGCCTGGACTCAGCATGAACTCACCCACTCTGTGCTTTCTGGACAAACTACTTAACCTTTCTGGGCTTTCTTTTCTTACCCGGAAAATGAAGATGATAATAAAAGTCCCCACCCCGTCAGTATGATTTCTTCTACTAGTGTGCAGTTAGTTGTCAAGGCAAATTTCAGAGGCTGAGAAGTAGGAACCTGCGAGAAGTTCGTTCTTCTTCGCCCTCAAGTACACAGCTCCCCGCCGCGGCTTGAGCGGACAGAGGCCCGACTCACCGAGAGGGCGCCCAGCATCTGGGCCACCTGGGCGCCCACCACCCGCGCGTTGTTGGCGGCCTGCGTGTAGGTGGTCTGGGAGCCCTTCTTCCAGTCCACACAAATGCAGTTCACCTCCTCCACCTGGAACATGTGCTGCAGGCGGGAGAGGCCGGGGAGAGGGGGTGGGGGGAAGGTCAGGGCCGCGAGCCGGCGCGCAGAGGGGCGCGCGCAGGGACCTGCGCGATAAACTAGACTCGGCTGTGAGATTCTGTTGGGGGTTGGGAATCATCCCCCGGGGGGCGGGCTGCCAGCCGGGCAGATGACCTGCTCTCTGGCGTGCGAGTAAATGAAAAGCTGGCCACCCTCTGCTTTTCTTCCACCAAATTCAATAAGACTTATGCGTTGAGGAAACACACACACACACAACTGCATCAGGAAAAGAACCTCATTCAAAAGGGAAAGCTTCCAACGGCCAATGTCTAAACGATGATGTGGATTTGACCGCTAGTGGTCCTTTCGGCCTCGCTGTCAATTGCTGGGCATTTCCTAAGGTGTAAGGTAAGGGGAGGAGCTTTGCTGTTTTTATGGCAGGATCAGACAATATTTCATGGAGGAAACGCACACTGCAGATATGCGGAAAGTAGAACTGCACTGATGTAAAGAGAATGAAGAATTCTGAAAGAAAAACTTCTTCCTGGATGTCAGAGGAACTGGTGCATAGCTTTGAAGTTCTGTCAAGCAGCACATATGGCCCGCTTGGGTGTAAAATTGTGCTGTAATGTCAAAACCCACTTGATATCTTTTTACATATATGATACTAATATGGATGATCACAGAGTTACTGCCAGCAGCTTTCTGGTGACATTTTTTTTTTTTTAGGTAATCCTAAAAATTCTCGCACATGCTTACAAATCAGGAGAATCTTAAATATAAACCTGTATCCATAAGATGCTTATTAAACAGGTGCTGAGAGTTAAATGCCTGGAAAACTATAGTTGAAGGCAAAAGGATTCTAATTTTCTGGGTTTATAATTTTTCCACATCCCAGTTAATGGTGGTTTGAGTTGTTAATGTTAGGGGTGGGGGCAGACTGCTGGAGTAAATTTTTAGGTGGCAGAAAAATAGATGGCTGAAAAGATGATGATATATTTTGCATGTCTTTGTGTGTGGGCACATATGCACCCGTGTGCACCCGTGTGTCTCTGCATGTTTGTGCATATATGTGTACGTGTGCAGAAGGGTGCATTGGTCTGTGTCTGTCTTTGTGCGAGCATGTGTACCTTCTGTCTGTCCTTCCAATCAAAAAGTGCTATATGGCCTATAATTCTGACAATTTCTCTTCTACCATTTTAATCACCTGGTCAGTCTGCCTCCATATCGCAAATAAATGGTCATAGCAACATGTTTCAGACTCTCTGGGATGTGGGAGAGATTTGAACAAAAAGAATATAATACTTCATTTACAAGGAGACAAAATAGTCTCACCGAAAATGAAAGCAGGAAACATTTAGCCTTGTTTTATCCAGAAATGAGATAACAGAAGCATTTGCACAGGAAATGTCATTGCTTCAGGGATATATATATTCTACAAATGTGGTATGGATTTTTATTTCTGCCAATAGAGGCATTTTAATTGCACAAAGTTACCTAATACGTAAAGACTCTTTTTCGGTGCTCGTCCAGGTGTTTCCGAGCTCGCTTACTGGGGTGGGTTAAAGGGAGGTGGTGACGGTAGTGGCAAGCAGTGGCTGCAGCCCACAGGGGTTAGGGTGGACGCCTACCTGGCACATACGCAGCAGCCAGCTCTCCTCTCCCTTGTCTATGAAACCGTGGATGATGAATCGGGTCTTCCTGTCTGTTTGAAAATTTGAAGCCTCAATTGTTGATGGATCCGAGGGAAGGAGAATCTGTGGCAAAGGCAGAAGAGCTGCATCTCTTTTTCTGCCCATCTCTCCCCTTCCCACCTCTACCTGTCCCAGTCCCCATGAGCTTTCAAAGCTCAGCACAAAAGCCACTTCTTCCAGGAAGCCCACCTGCTCTCCCATTCCCTGCCCCATCTTCCCAGGTCATCAGTGGCTGCCCAGTCATCAGGGGACCCAGTTCGCCCTCATTGTTGAATGTGGTCACGCAGCCTTACCAGAAGAAAACCATACAACCAGCTATAGGTCCTGGCAAATGTGAAACATTCATTCATTTAAGCAAACATTTACTAAAGATTCACTCTATCCTGGACCCTCTGGCCCAGTTGCAATGATCCGACGGCGACACAAGGTCCCACCTGGAAAGTGTTCGGGTTTTCATTAGTGTAGAGCAGGAATCGAGTGCCAATCTTCTCAGGGCTCCAGGGCAGAAGCTTCAGGGGCCTGATGACAGTTCCTGCCCAGGGCTCCGTGTCAGAAAAGCAGCCCAGGCCTTCATAGCAAGCTTCTTTGGCTGCGGTGAGAGGGCGAAGAGGCTTAAGGGTCAGCTCCAAATGCCAGGCTCTGGGATGTCACCGCTGTTCAGGCCACTTGCTCCCCTGCCTGGGGACAGTGTAAAGACAAAAGAACATCCCCCTGCCCTGCCTGCTTTCTGCTCGCCCCTAGTACCCACCTGCTGGCCTACTGGGTCCTATAGAGACTCTGATGGGACCTCAGCTCAGAACTTCCTTCAAAACGTAACAGTTCTGCCTGTCCCCTAGCTCTTCTGTGTATATAAATATATATATATATTTAAAGAGGATGCTAATGGGTATGGATAAGGCAATATGTTAAGGCAGGCAGGTTGCATTTTGATAGGATCATTTAACACCTTACCTGGAAAAGTCTGGCCTCGGGTGACAGGGCAGAAGGCATTGGGCCCCCGGGGCTTGAAGACAGGTCGGTGGGGAGAGGCTGGGAACCTCCCGTCAACCCCCCAGCTTTGTACCGGGGGAGGCGCGCCAGCCCAACCCCGAGCGGCATGTATGATGCTCCTTACCCCTGGCTGCTCCCAGCAGGAAAAGTATGAGTGTCCAGATGCTCAGCATCTACAATAAATTCACACATGCTCAGCCTCACCTGCGCTTCTTCAGAGCCATGAGCAAGGGCCCCGGAAGCCCAGGCATCAGGGTCATGCTCTGCATTGCAGCTGGGGGCGACAGGGGTGCGGCTTACCCTGTAGGATGTCCCAGCAGCCCCTCCCACTGCATCGTGCCCAGGCCACTTTTTATACCCGAGTCTTATCACCTGGGTGCCACTCAAGGAAACAGGTGACGATAGAACTCTCTGTCTGCACTTTTTAATCTGCACAAAGTACACAAAACACTAATGATAGTGGTCAAAACTTCCCACCAGTCTGAGAACATGAAAGAATGCTTGATTAAAAAGGGCAGGGCAGCTTAGAATAGATGTAAATGCCTCCAAATAACTGAAAGTAAAGGGAAGTATCTGATAAAGCAAACATCTTCTTCCTCTCTTTCTTTTTTCCCTCCATCCCTCCCTCCCTTCCTTCCTTTCCTGCTCTCTCTCCTCTATGCCTCTCTCCTTCTCCTTCTGAACCCTTCCCTTTCCTTCCCTCTTCTCTCTCTGGCAGACTAGCATGTGAGCTTTGGTATAGATTCTGTCACTTAACCAGGCATAGGACCCCCACAGGGGCTTCTGACCATGCTCCCCCATTTGCCATCTGTCCCAGGTATTGATTGCTACGTAATAAACCGCTCTAAACCTCAGTGGCTTAAATGCAATCACTGTATTATCCTCCCAGGGGTCATAGCGAATAGCTGGATTCAGGACCCCCCCAAAAGCCCAGTTCCCCAGACCACGTTGCATCTGCTGAGTTTCCCCTGGTCCTCCAAAGTTTGCACACCTGTCACGTAAGGCTTTGCCCTGCGTGGCCTGTGGGTTCCCCCACAGACATGTACCTGTGTGAGCAGCTGGGCACTTCACACACCTAGGCAGATAAACCTTCACCTGGAAAACACTGTTGGTGTCCCACCCCCAAATTCAGTATGTCCCTGACTTTGAAGTTCACATTCCTCCTGAATAACCCAAACCCAGGGACGGGCCGAGGGACCCTCCTGAGAAGACAGTGGGAAGACAGACAAGTAGCTGACAGTTATTGAGGCAGTTCTAAGATTTTTGCATGGATTACCTAATTTAATCCTCACCACAACCCATGACATAGGTACTATTATTCACTCCTTTTACGGATGTGGAAAGTGAGGCACAGAGAGGTAAGTAAATTTCCCACAGAATCATACAGCTAATGAATGGTGAGGGAGAGTTTGAATCCAGGTTGTACTGAGTGAAATAAATAGTTGTTAAATCTTAGGTTTTTCTGAGCAAGTAATCAACATGATTTGCGGCTTGTCAACCCCACAGAGTAGGGAAGATACTTATACAGAGTAAGTCAAAGTAGAAAGCAAATTTCCCCTTAAATTGGTTGGCCCATCAGCAGATCTGATGATGAGGTATTTTATCCTAAGTCTGCCCCTGTGGTCTAGCAAGCTGCAATTGACAAACACCACGGTGAATCAAAGGCGCTTTCCCTTTTCTTGGCATTGTAGTCCCTGACACAGGAAGAGACTCATGATGGTATTTTCCTGGCCAATCTAATGATGGATAAATAAATAGGTAAATTGAGCAGTAGGAAAAGTCAGATGGCCTCCTGCCTCCCTGACCCCATGTCTCTTGGCTTTCCACTGTGCCTTCCCAGTATGGGCTCATTGGCCTCATGGGGCACAGCTAGCCCTTGATCACCCCAGGGCCTTTGCACTTACTATTCCCACAACCTGAAACTCCTTCCCCAAACCACCGCTGGGTTGGCTCCTTCCTACTTATCATTTAGCAGTTTGTTCAAATGTCACCTCATCAGTGAGATCTTCACTGACACCCCTAAAGTCCCTCCATGACCAGCCTCCCCCCATGCCACCACTGCCTCCAGAACCTTGTTCATTTCCTTCAGATGACTTGTCACAGTTGTGATTATCTATCTTTTTTTATCTGTGTGCGTGCAATCTTGCACCCCCATCCCCACCCTCTTTCTCATAATACAGCTCCATGAGAACAAGGGCTTCCTCTGTTTTGGCTGTTCATGGGCCCCACCCACGCTTCTCCAGTCATGCCTGACTGGGAAATGGTTATGGATTAATGAAAAGATGAGTGTAATGCATGAGTGGAGTTACAGGCATTTTGCCTTTATTCTCAGAGTGAATTTCAGGGCTGGCAAAGGTGAGGGGGCAGAGTTTTGAAGGGTAGGGGGAGAAAGAGGCATTGTTTCACAAAGAGGCAGGAGGGGCCCGAGGACAAAGACCCCAAGTGAAAGGGCTGCAGTTTTTCCAGCAGTGAGACACGCGTCCCTATTTCCGCCCCCCAGCTCACCTCACTGGCACGTTCATCTGTGGGCTCCACGCACACCTGAGTCGAAGGGCCCTTCCTCAGTGGTGAGTGGTTGAAACCCACTAAGGGTGGCCATTGCTGACATGGACGTCTTCTAAGCAGGAAAACAGGGCTTATTTTCCTTGGCAGCCACTCAGGTCTGGTGCCACCAGCACGTGTGGGCTCCAGGGCTCCAGGGCTGGGGCTGGGCATCAGGGGTGGGGGTTTTCTTCCACTCAGTTTTGTAAATAGGTAATGCTCGCCCATATTACAAAGTTCAAAATGGTCCTTTACCAGTTCCTTGTGTATTTTTCCAGAGATAGTCTGGAACATATATTACATACGTATATGTTAACTAATTTTTTAAAATTTAAATGGGTGACATATTCCACACACTGTTTCGAAACTGATTTTTAAAATAGTTAACCGTATGTCTTGAAAATCGTTTCTTATCTGTGCATATAAATCTGCCCCAATAGCTGCACAGTATTCTGGTATATGGATATTTACTTAACAAGTCCTTCACTGATGAACAGTTGGTTGTTTCTAATCTTTTACTGTTCAAAACAATGCCCCAATGAATGGCCTTATGTATTTGTCATCATGGAAGGGTGTATCTGTGTGATGAATTCCTCCAAGTAGATTTGAAGGGACAAAACCTGTGTACATTTAACATGTTAATAGCTGATGCTGTCCCAGGTTTTCGATAGTACTCTCCATGACCAGAAATCCCCATGTATGTTGATTATTCTTTTCCCACACCAGCATCCCACCTGCAACCTGCAACAGCAAAGTAGAGGCAATCAAATATTTAAACAGTTGACTTTTTAGAGGTATGTTAGTTATGGATCTTTTGGTTGTAAGCAGCAGATATCAATTCCAGCTAGCTAAATTAAAAACATAATATTTTTTTAAAAAGGAGGAACTTGGGGGTGCAAGGGTAGTTCAGTGGTAGAATTCTCACCTGCCATGTGGGAGACCCGAGTTCAATTCCCAGTCTATGCACTTCCCCAAATACAAACAAGCAAACAAACAAAAATTCAACAAATGGTGCTGCAACAATGGGATACTCACAAGGAAAACCAATGAAATGTGACCCTGCCACTCAGCATACACACAAAAAAAGAATATAAAAAGGAGGGACTTGTTGGAAGAATATCGGAGCAGCTCATGGAATCCATGGACTCATTGAACCATGAGGCCTGGGAAAGCCCAGGAAATGGGGCTACCCTAGAGATCTTGGCACAGGGGTTTTCAGACCCCCTCTGCTCTTGATTTGATTCTGCTACAAAGACTCCCTGGCCCTCTGCATCTCAGTTCAGAATTCTAATTACCAGGTGATTGGCTCTGGTTGGGTCAGGAGCCATCCCTGAGTTGATCAGTTCTGGGGAGTGGGTGGCATTAGGTAGGCCTGGCTGAGCGGGGGCCTCGCAGTGCATCACTGGAGATGGAGATGAAGTTGTGATCTGGGAAGCCACCGTGACAACTGTGTGTGTGTCTGCTATAGTGAGCCATACTGCTGATTCATCTGCATTTCTGCAAAAGTTAGTGCTCAACACTAACTTTTCTCAACACCAGAGCATAAGGGATCTCTCCAAAAGCACAGTTTGTGTTTGTCACAAACACAAATAATAAACTATCAAGGCTAAATGACAATTCCAGAGGCCCAGTTTTCTGTAGTGGAATATCTGATCAGGACTGCCATGCTGTTCAAAGATAAGAAGCAACCTTGTATTCATCAGCATTAGTTGCAGTCTGTTTTCTATGGAAGTCAAAAGCAAGTGAGCCAAAAGAAGCCTTCACCTCTGATGACAGCAATGAGGAAAAGGAAGTACGAGAAGGCCAGACACTGGAGGTTGTGCTGACCCATTACTGTGAAAACCTTCTTGAGACCTGACCTTTTTCATGGAATGAGTGGTAATGTTATAAAGGAAATTTCATTTAGCTTCCATACTGTTGATTCTATTATTTATTTTAAAACCAAGACCCCTTGTGCTGAGAAAGTTCAAGGTGACATTGAATGATGTTTTCATTCTGATGAATTCTAACTATGATTATACATTGTTTTCTGAAGGAGGGAATATGCAAGTTTTGAGTCTATTTCAGAGAAGCAGTTTTCCAGCCTAAGTTTGGCATTTTCCAGATGTCTGTACAATATCTTGAAATTTAAAAGAGACATTGCTCTCTATCACTCGTTTCACATTTGCTTTCTCATTCATTTTCTCCTTGTACCATTTCTTGTTTTTCAGAGCTTGAGTTGGAGGTAAACATATAAGTGAATGAAGTCAATCTTGCTTCATTTTGGTGGAGGAGAGCAGATGTCTCCGCCCAAGGAGGGGCACGTGGGAGAGGGCTGGTAGCCGCCCCCCCATGCCCCACCACCATCACCAGCTCTAAACACAGCTTCCCTGCAGAGTGGTGTGGTAATACAGGGGGAGGTGGTGGGTGGGAGAACAGAGAAGAGCTTTAGCTGCAGAAACGTATTTCCCAGTAAGTCAAGAACATCCAAGCAGGTGGATTATTATGAACTTTGAAAATACTATATAGCTTCAGAAATGAGCTCTCATATGGGTGACTAGATCTGCTCAGGAGGTGCCAAGTAATTTACCTGCTACCTGGCACCATCCCATAGTCTATCACCATGTAGGTGGATCCTTTTCGCACTATTTTTTGTACTGACTGTTCCTGCAAATGCTTATCATGGTACCATTTGCTCACTTCGAGGTGTTTTGGAAGTTCAAGGAGGTGGATGTTTATAGCTATGTAGATATTGAACAAAACCATGTTAATTTCTTACTTGTTGACACTTAACAAGCCCACTTTTTATTCCACCCCCTCCTCCTTTGGCTATTATGTGTGTGTGTGCATGTGTGTGCATGTATATGTGTGTGTATGTGTGTGTGAGCGTAAGCTAGAGGGGATGGGGAGGGGAGGAGATGCCTTTGTAGAGTCTTGAACTTCAGCAGCTGTTATGTAAAGCTGGACCTTAGAGTCCTAAAGCGGGAATGTGAGGCTGCCCCAAGCCTGCTGAGTCGTCTGGCTAAATAAAAGGGACAGATGTGAAATTTTATTTTCAAGACAACCTTGGGAAAACCTGATCCACCACTTAATAGCCTGGTTACCTTAGGCAAGTTATATAACTTCTCTGTGCCTCAGAGTTGCTTACAAATTAGAATAATAAAAGTACCTACCCCAAAGGGCATTGCCAGAATTAAATGATATGTATATCATTTATATATAACTATAAATTATATAATGCATATTTATATAAATATGAATATAAATTGTAATATATATCACTAAGACTAGTATCTGGTACACTCTAAGCATTATGCATGGGCTAGGAAAATAGAAAACAAATGAAAAGGGAGGAAAACATGGAATTGGCCGTCGTTTGTCTTCTAAATCTCTTCCTGGACGAGAGGCTGAACCACAGAATCTAATGCAATTGGTTCTTTAGACCCAACCTTGGACAAAAGGAATTCAGCCCAGCAAGAAACAAGTCATGTTAAAGGTCATGTGCTGAAAGTAAATAGTTTATATAGCAACTGACCCGTCCTTTCAAACTGGCATGCAGTGCTTGCCTGAAGGGAAGAGTTAAAATTTGACTTGGGGCTTTTGGAAATAAGACTATTTCCTAAAATTATACTGAGTTAAGAACTAGATAAATAATATGAGTAAATAATAATTCATTTTAAACAATTAAAGCAATTTGCAAACTGCTTCATTGCCAGGAAAATGGATGCCCTTCTTACCAAAAGGGTTTTTAACAGATGCATTTTTTAAATTAAGTTTTTGAAATGTCTTCATTCCATCTTATTACTTGAGTAAATTTGCAGGTGGCCCTTTTATTCATTTATGTTATTCATTATTTATTATTCACTTTTATTAATGCTATAGGAAAGAATCATGGCAATTATAAACATTTATTAAGTACTCATTATGTATTAAACATTGTGCTAGTCTCTTTACAGAGAAATGCAGGGCTTTAGAAAATGCCCTCATGCACTGATATTCCAAAGTTTCTATTCTAGACCAGACCTCCAACTCTGCTCATGTATCCATCTGCCTACTTGAAATTGCCATTTGGATGGATAATGAACATCTCACATTTGACATGACTAAAACTGGCCCCCTGATCGTCCTCCTCAAGCCTGTTCCTCCCAAAGTATTCCCCATCTAAGTCAATGGTGACTCTACTTTGCTGCTGGACTGGCCCCAAACCAGGAGTCATCCTTGGCTCCTCCCCTTCATTCAGATGTTTATTCTTCCTCTATATGGTCCATGTACTTTGGGGATGCTGGACTTATCCCCTATCCAGGGTTGGGTCCTGATATGCTCACTCTAGTTAGCACATTCCATTTCCCTGGCCACAGACCAATGGGAGTGAATCACAGGAGTCTTGCTTGGAAAGATAAGAGGAATATGTGTTTTCTCTCCCTTAAGAGGCGATCTGTAGCTTCAGTTGTGGTAGACAGACATCCTTCAACTGGGAGAGGAACCAGCCTTGGTAAAAACCATCACCATAAACAATAAGGCATGGAAAATAGCTCTTAAGGGGATCACTGAGTTACTGATCACAAAGCCTGAGCCCCCACGTCCCCCACCTCTGGACTTTCCAATTTATGAGCCAATACATTTTCCTATTGTTTAAGCCAGTTTGAGTTTGGTTTTTGGTTCATGCAAATGAAAG
Organism: Myrmecophaga tridactyla; assembly: GCA_004026745.1. Classification (NCBI taxonomy): domain Eukaryota; kingdom Metazoa; phylum Chordata; class Mammalia; order Pilosa; family Myrmecophagidae; genus Myrmecophaga; species Myrmecophaga tridactyla. The sequence goes on from PVIY010029434.1 coordinate 26,041, forward strand.
CATCCTAATTAAATCCCTACCCACTGTTAAGATCTAGCACAAAAGTCCCTTTCTCTTTTAGGACACTATTGTTTGGAAATGGGCTACGTTTTTTTTGTATGCTCTATGGCAGGGGTCACATTTCATTTTTTCTCCATGTGAGTATCCCGTTATTGCAACACCATTTGTTGAATTTCTTGTTTGTTTGCTTGTTTGTTAGGGAATTGCATGGGCCGAGAATTGAACCCGGGTCTCCTGCATGGCAGGCGAAAATTCTACCACCGAGCTACGCTTGCACACCGCTCCCCGCCCCAGACAAGGGCTCCTTTTGGATGTCTTGACCCTAGTGTCTTCATTCATTCTTTCAGTTAGTAAAATAGTCATTCAAAAATATTTACTTCCCTCATACTACATGCCAGGCATGTGCTGGGTACAAACAACATGCAGTCCCATTAAGGAGTTTACAAATGTGATACACAGAAAAGTGAGCAAGTAATGACAATATGGAGAGATGGGGGGATCTTGGGTACATTGGGAGTGTAGTGAGGTAGCTCCCAATCTATTCTTAAGGGGTGTGGGTAGTGGATGTGAGAGAAGGATTCCTGGAAGAAGTGATATCTACAAGGAAATTTAGAACCAGTAGGAGTTAAACAGAAAGGAAGATGTGGGAAAGAACATCATAGAAAGAAGAGTTCATACAAATGCCCAGCAGTACCTGCAGCAAGGGCAGTGCCTGAGTATAGAGTTGCAGAAGGAATATGATTAAAGATGAAACTAGAGCTACGATGAACACCACATCTAGAAGGATGTTGCAAGGACCACTAAGAAATGTGATTATGTGGGCCATTAGGAGGTTGTCAGATTTGTGTTTTAGAAAGATCAGAGGCAGCAGAGAGGGGACAGGTCTGGAGAACCCAACCGAGAACAGGGAGACCAGTTAGAAAGTATCAAATCTGCCCAATCCTCACCTCCTTATACGCCATCTCCCCTGATTAGGAGCAGCCACAGAACTTAAAGACAATGGGAAAAGTGACAAAGGCTGGTACTTTCTATGTGTGTCCACAAAGAAGGTAAGCATTCCATGGGGGTCTTTTGGGATCTGGAACTATGCGTTAAATGATCAGAATGACATCAGTAATGTTAATAATGCAAACTATATTCCAACCTCAAATGCCATAAATATAGGTAGCAAATTTCAACAGTCATTTGTGGTTCTTCAGACTAACTTAATTTTTTATTTTATTTTATCGCTTCATCTAAAAGCTTCACTGTAAATGATGGACACTGATGACAAAGGGAAGGGATGCATTGATTCACCACTAGATGCTATGAGCAGTAGGATTCAGTGGTCACAAGTCAGCAGCTCCTAACACGGCATGAGGGTGAGCAGAACATTTTCCCTCACGGTTTCTGTGCTACAAAAGTTGAACCTGGGGAGAGAAGAGAAGGAAGATGTCAACCCTTACTGCACGTAGCCTGTGGGTTGAGCTTGAGGGCATCCTCTGCTCTCTCCCACAGTCTGAGTGAGGGGCACGCCCTATGCCCGAGACCCAGACGTTGACTAGGAAGACCTCTTCTGTACAAAGTACTGGATTCTCCTTTCCAATTCTGTTTCATGGTTGTGCCATAACAGAAAGAGGAGCTGTCAATAACTTCCAAGAAAAAATACACCAAAGGACAGAGAAGGCTCATTTGTTATGTCCTAAAAGCATCTACTGCATATTCAGCACATTGTCAACTAGCACAACCAAGGAACAGCTGCAGGACAAGAAATCAGCCTGGAGTACAGATTTTAAGGTCTGTTCTCCCAATCCTGGCATTATATTGGCTGAGCATTCTTATTGTAATTCAATAACTAAATTGAAAGGACTAAGTTTTCTCATTAAGATTGAGCAATACTTAGGATGTCTTGGAACGAATTCTCATTAATAAAAAATATATCACCATACAACCAGGAGTTATACATGGCTCTTGGTGAAGTCAATATCACAGATTCTTCATGTGATAATTTTGTGCTTACTTCTCTTTAAAAGTGACCTTGTTCTCCCAGCATTTCTCCTCTATCCTACATTCAGTAGCTTGCTTTCATGAGATTTCATGTCCACTATTCCTTAATCCCAAACTTTCTTTTTACTCCTTAGCCTCAAATGGGATATTTGGCAAGCCATATACTCAAAGATGAGAGATAGCCAGTTTCGATGGATCCTCATTGTACTAACTATTCATGGAGAATTTTCTGTCTTGCCTCCAATCTGCAGAAACATTTTCATTCAATTAACAAATATTCATTGAGTGATCACCATATTTAGGCACTATTCTATGCTTTTGAAATACATCAGTGAAGCATAAATCCTTGAATGAGGTGTTAATGCTTAAATTTTACAGAGTTTCTATTTGGAGTGATTGTTAACTTTTGGTAATGAATGGTAGTGGTGCTAGCACAATGTTGGGGGTGTAATTAACAGCACTGAATTACTTATGTGAAAGTGGTCAAAAGAATAAATTTTATGTTGTATATATGTTACTGGAATATAAGTTAAATGAAAGACATAGGACTGTACAACACAAAGAGCGAACCAATTGTAAACAAAGAGATACAGTTAATAGTATAATTATGAAAATGTTCTTTTATGAATTGTAACAAATATACCACACTAATGCAAGGTGTTAGTAATAGGTAGTATATGGGAACTCTGTATTTTATGCATGATTTTTCTCTAAACCTACAACCTCTTCAATTTAAAAAAGTGTTTAAAACATATATATACCAGTATATGTAAAGCGCCCAGCACATGAACAGTGCTCAGAACACTCTTTCCTTCATCTGTATTTCCCTCTCTGTAATCTGATAGCTGACAGCCTAGCAAATGCTAAATTAAAGCTTAAAAGCGAATATTAATAAAGTCCACAAGAAATGAACCACACAAGATAGCTGCATATGAATAAAGGTGAAATGAATTTGTTTTCTAATAATTAAGAACTTGCTGGCATCAAACTTCCTGCATATGAATTCTGGTTTTGAGCCTTCATTTACTTATCTGTAAAATGGGAATTCTTACATTTTAATACCTACCTCATAGGGTTTAATTTTTTTTTTTACATTTTTAAAACAGCTTTATTGAACTTAATCAATATACTATATATATATATATTTCCATGAACCAGTTACTACTGTCAAGATAGTAAACATATCCATAACCCCCCCCCAAATTTCCTCCTGCCCCTTTGTAATCCTTAGTTCCCATCCCTCTATCTTTCCTCCTTCAGGCAGCCACTGATCTGCTTTTTGTCACTATAGAATATAGTAGTTTCAATTGTCTAGGACTCTATATGAAGGAATCAAAATAGGTTGCATTCTTTTTTCTAGCTTCTTTCATTCAGTTATTCTAAAATTTATCCATGTTGTTGCATGTCAATAGTGCATTCCTTTTTATTGCTGGGTACCATTCCACTGTATAGCTATACCATAGTTTATTTATCCAGTCCCATGTTGGTGGACATTTGGCTTGTTTCCAGTTTTGGGGCTATGAATACTTCCCATCCCTTTCTATATATTATACAGACACACACACACACACACACACATATATAGAGAGAGTATGTTAAGTTCAATAAAACTGCTATGAATATTCAGGAACAAATCTTTGCATGAGCATATGCTTTCTTTTCTCTTGGCTAAATACATGGGGGTAAATGGCTGAATCCTAGGTAGGTGTGTGATGGCTTTTTAAGAAACTGTCAAACTGCTTTCCAGTATGGTTGTATCATTTTATATTGCCCATAGCAGTATATGAAAGTTCAAGTTTCTTCACATTCTCACCAACACTGGCATTTTCAGTTCTTTTAATTTTAGCAATTTTAATGGTACATAGTGGTATCTCGTGATTCTAAATTACATTTTCCTAATGACTAACGGTATACTTTTTCGATCCTTTAACATTTAACCTATTTGTTTCTTTATAATTAAAATACATTTCTTGTAGGCAGCAAAGAATTGGGTACTGCTTTTAAAAAAAACCCAATTTGACAATCTCTGCTTTCCAAATAAGGTGTCTAGATCATTTTATTTAGTATGACTGCTCCTATGTTAGTTTTGAGTCTCTTGCCTTATTTGTTTTCTATTTGTCGTCTATGTTTTTGTTCCTTTTTTCTTCTTATTATGTCTTATTTTGAATTAACTGAATTTTTTTTATGATTCCATTTTATCTCCTTTGTTGGTTTATTAACTATAGTCATTAGTTTTTTTATTTTACTGGTTGCTTTAGAGTTCAAAGGATATGTATTTTTAACTTCTCAGTTTCTACCTTTGAGTGACAGTATACAAACCATGTACAGTATCAGAACCTTACAATATTATTTCTTCCCTCCTACACTTTATGGAATTGTTGAATTACATTTTACTTATGCATATGTTATAAACTCCCTCAAATACTGTCATTGTTCTTAAAACAATTACCTTTTAAAGATACTTATGTAACAATATTTACAAGTTTTATATATTTGTCAAAATGGCCATCATTTCCAGTGCTCTTAATTTCCTTTTGTGGATCCATTTCCAACCAGTTTATCACTGTCCTTCTGCCTAAAACCTTCCTCTATCATTTCTTCTAGTGCTGATCTGCTGATGATGATTCTTTCCATTTTTGTATGTCTGAAAAGCTTTTATTTCATCTTTGCCTTTTAAAGATATTTTTGTGGGTATAGAATTTTACATTAATGGTTTTTTCCTTTCCCTACTTTAAAGATGGTCCATCGCCTTCTACTTGCATTTCTTTCTTTTGAGAAATCTGATGTTATTTTTATCTTTGCTGTTCCCTATATAGCATATTTTTTCCCCCCTCTCACAGCTTTTTAAGATTTTTCTCTCTGTAACTCGTTTGGGCAATTTGATTTTGATGTGTGTTGGTGTAGTTTTGTTTTTTTCCCTCATGTTTCTTGGATCTGTGGTTTATAGTTTTCATTCAGTTTGAAATTTGGGGAGCCATTATTTCTTCAAATATATTTTTCTGCCCTGCATATTTGGGGACTCCAGTGAAAAGTATACTAGGCTGCTTGATGTTGCCCAACTGCTCACTGATGCTCTTTTCTCATTTAAAATTCTTTTTTTCTCTCTGTGTTTCATTTTGGATAGTCCTGATTATGTCTTTAAGTCTACTCATCTTTTCTTCTGCAATGTCTGATTTGCTATTAATTGAACCCAGTGTATTTTTCATCTCACACACTGTAGTTTTCATCTTTAGAAGCTCAGTTTGGGATCTTTTCATATCTTCCATTCTCTGCTGATCTTTGTGAACCAATGTAATACAGGTATAATATCTGTTCAATGTCCTTTTCTGCTATTCTAACATCTATGTCAGTTCTGGTTTGGTTTCAAATGGTTGTTCTCATGTGTTGTGTGGTTCTGGTTTTTTGTATATCTGGGGATGTCTGAATGCCAGATATTGATAATTTTACTTTGTGGGCTGCTGGATAATTTTGCATTCCTATAAATCTTCTTGAGCGTTGTACTGGGATGCAACAAAGTTATTTGGAAATAGCTCAACTTGAGCTAATTACTCCCTACCACTGAGTAAAACCTTCCTAAATACTCTGCCAATGTCCCTTGAATTCTGAGTTTTCCAGTCTGCTTGGTAAAAATAGGCACTATTTCTCCTAATCCTTTAGCTATTTCACTGGCCTTGGGTAGTTTCCTCACAAGTATGTACAGATCAGTACTCAGGTTATCAATATTCAATATTCCAGAGTTTTCAGACCTCTTGGGTTGTCCCTCTGTGCAGCTCTCCCCTCTCTGGTACTCTGTCCTGCAAAAACTAGTCCCCTTGGTCTTTCTGGACCATCAGCTGTCTCCTCAACTCAGGGAGCCCATTGGGAGATGCTTGCATTGCTCCTCCCTGTGCCATATCCTGGACTTCTCTGAAGGCAATAAGCTGGGCAACTGTAAGGCTCTCTCTTGTCTCTCAGGGATCATGGTCCTTTGATGTGTTATGTCCACTGTCTTGAAAACTGTTG
>PVIY010029435.1:0-32023 GCA_004026745.1 Myrmecophaga tridactyla
CAATTCCAGCTACAGGACTTAACTTTCAAGGTACATTATGTTTCCTTCAAATAAATTTCAAGTCTATTATGAAGAATATTGTCAATAATTAATGCAGGAGATATTAATGCAGAGAAAGAGATGTTATGGGAGCTATATAATCTCTATCAATCCCTTTTATTTGTCCATTTGATGAATAAAAGTCATATCAGTTTGTAGTTATGTAGACTTCCATATGAGTACCTATAAGGAAAAATCTAAATTATCGTTTTCAAAATATATCATCAGGCACATCAGTTAGAGTAACGGGAAAGCATAGCAACTGTCAAGGCCAATCTCCTCAATAATGTTTATGTAAAGCCTCTAGGCTTCTCCATCTCAGAATTAGTTCTGAGAGTGCCCTATATTTAACAAGCACGTGGACTCTTTGTACATATGCCTTCCCTGCTATATTGATGAACATTTGATAAACAGTTTTGTAGATAGAGATACGTGAATAGTCTATATACAATTATAGATATGTTTTTGAAAAATTAAACTGCAATTGAGAATTCTTTAGAAAACATCTCAGGTTAAGTTTATCTCAAAATCCATCATTTCTTGAAGTTGACTTCTACGTAGCCAGTTTGAAAGGCAACTGAAAGGCATTTATGCAACGTATAAAATTACTTATTTAATATGAAGCCATGGGGGGTGCACGGGTAGTTCAGTGGTAGAGTTCTCGCCGGCCATAAGGGAGACCTGGGTTCAATTCCCAGCCCACACACCTCCCAAACAAAGAAACCAACAAAACCAAACAAACAGACGAACAATTCAACAAATGGTGCTGCAATAATGAGATCCTCACATGGAAAAAAAATGATACGTGACCCACCATACAGCATCCAAAAAAAAAATGTTTGTTAAATTAGCTTCCAAAATCTGCAAAAAATGTTCCATCTCCAAAGGACTAAAACTCTCAGATATGAAAAACAGGTTTTGACTTTCCATAGAAATCTAGGGCTATCAAGTAATATATTGATGCTTTATAAATATTCAGAAAATAACAGTGCTTGCTAAATAGATAAGTTTTGGGGGTAATCTATTAAAATAGTTTCATAATTTGGAAAAAATACTTCCAAATTTACCTGTTGAATTACATAAGGTATAGCAAACATTTAAATACATGCACACATGTACAAACAGAACTTTAAAAAATTCACCTTATTGTCTTAGCACAATTTTGTTACCTAACACCTGCCCTCGCTTTTAGTATATTATTCTGAAGATATGAATTTGTCTTAACCTATAGAGTATGAACTTATGAGAAGTAAACCTTAATAATACAGAAATTTCCTATAAAATTACAGTTCCAAAGCATTTTCTAAAAATTCCAGGCTTCATCTAAAGTAAAATTTTAGTCACAATAACACACACACTCATATCAACTTAAACACACAACTTCTAAATAATTAGCTCTCTGATATAGTCAGAATAATAATTAATTTCTTTCTTATTAATTAGTCACCTTCTACCTGGGAAATCTAGCCATTTATTATTTTATCTTAGTATCAAACAACAAAGTTTGAAGATGAAATTTTTTAGTCATTGACATGTATTCAAAATGGGTTTTGCTTTTCTCAAATTTTTTGCAGATCTGTAATGGATAAGTACTCAGATGACCACTAGAGAACCTCTATAATGAATTCAGTTATATATTGCTTTTGCTAAATTTTTGTAGAGGTTACAAATATTCGATTATACCTAATTTGCCCATGCTAAAATGAATATTGCCCATTATCAAATTGTGCATTGCATTAAGCCTGCAGTGTGATCTAAAGGGGATAACTGAGAATGATGATCTTAAATAATCAAGAGAAGCATACACTGTATGCTTTTAATGTTCACCTTTTAAAAATAACCATTTTTAAAGTTTTTGATCTAAATATCTTTATTTTTATTTTAGAACAGTGTTATCAGTGGTAAATGTCATTTATCTTGGAATCGTGTCACTGTACCTCATTTCTGAAAAATGCCAAAGGTCTGAGCAATAATACTAGTAAACAAATAAAGATAGGAGGATATTTTGTCCATGTGTATTAGACTTTGTGCCAGATTTTCTTCTTCACCTTTAACAACTAATTAAATCCTGTGATGTAGATTTTTTTTTTACATTTTTATTTGAAGAAATCAAACTCAAAGAATTTAAAATCAATATATTTTCCAAGGCATTGCGGCTCACAAGTTTGTTTGACAGGGTACATTCTTTCTACAACACCATGGTGCTCAAGAGAACACAGGCTGCCAATAAGCATGCGCTTAGTATGTAGCTTCACAGGCGGTATTTTTTTGTACAAGTAAATATGCACAAATAAATATATGTGCATTTCTATACATACACACACATATGTTTACATTATAAATCTATTGTATTCTATTTAAATTCTATTTTTGGATTCAAGTTTTTAGGAAATGATTTGTTCTCTATTATAGTCATGAATTTTTTGCTCCATATACTTCAAGGCTATTCACTAAGGTGAATCGTGTTCTTTATAGTCAGTAACACTGTTTTGTGACTAACCACATGTATAAACATAGTACATCCATAATGTGCAAAGAGACAACAGGATGATGTTAATGTACGAAGTGCAGAGAGAGAGAGAACGAGGTTCTGCCACTTGTCAGTTGTGTGACGCTCAGTAAATTGCTACACCTCTCTGATACTAATGACCCCTATTAATAAAATTGGGATATTTTGCATAATGTCCAATGTGAGTACAAATAACTGCATATTAAAGATTCCATGTGATTCACAAATGTTACTATCTTCACCACCACCAGCAGCAGCGCCATCAATTTTCAACAGAAATATCATCATTGATCAAAAAATTAGAATAAAGTCTCTAGCAGTAAAAGGAATTTTTGCTATGGTCTACCATGTCCCCATCTCTAGATCTCTGTAAATGACATAAGCCTTTTAAGGGACCCATCAATTCTAGAGTCAAAAGAGACAGGCTGTTTCAGCTGTATTTCCCTGATAATAATGATCACATCTTATACCTGATAGGACATTTACATTTTTCAAAGTTTTCCTAATTTTCTTAATTTATCTACATAATAGTATGCAAATTTTATTGGTGCAAATCCTATATCCACTCTGTATTGAGCAAACAGATGCTTTATAAAGTTTCCTCTATGTTCTCCATGTTACTAGACTCAAGAGGTAAGTGTCCCTGAGTCCTAGTGTTTGTTTTTACATCACAATCAACCACTCACTAGAATTCTTATTTCCCTCCCTTTATGTTACTGGGGTTTCAATCAACTTTAATTAAATTGAGTGAATCATTATTAATTCCTTTTATGAATTGCTTATGCTGTCCAAACTAAAGATACATGTAACACATGGTTATCATTGATTTCAAGTTTTCTTTTACTCTGTACAAAAAGAATGGCCTTCTGCATGTCTGAATGACCACACAAAGGGCAGTTGGCTCCATCATTCAACTACCTAACTTTTTTTTTCTCTCTTTCTCTGAACAATAAGCTTTTCCACCAATTATCTTTTTAGTTGTTTATTTTTAGATCAGTTATCATCAAAAAATTTAACATGCCCTCCTATAAGTAAAATATTTTGTCATGCACCCCAACATATTTTCATGTGTATATTTTTTAATTGTTACATGCACACTATTATAATAACAATTATGTACTTTGAAAAACACTTTTAAAAAACTGGAGTTTAAAAAGCGCATGATAGTATTCTATTATTTTTTTATTGCACCTCAAATGATAGTCTTTGTGCTTTCCAGTACTAACATTTTTCTCTTTGGAAACTGTTCTCTTAAATGCAGAAAAGAATAGACTCATTGGAATATGCTCTTCCTACTCTCTGAACCTTCATGTGTCCCCATAGTTATTTAATTATATGAGACATTTAAGAAACAGAATTTCAGCCAAAGAGTTCAAAAAAGGTTTGAGGCCTTTAAAATATTTTGCTTCCTTCATATTTTCTACAAAGTCACCCCATTATATCCAATTACATGATAGAGGCCCTTTTAATATATGGCATATTTACTGAGCTCCAAACTTTGATTTTCTCCCTTCTACTTGTAATAGTGCTTTCCAAGGTGAAATTATATCATGATAGCATATTCATTCACTAAAATGATATAAAGCATTATCACACTTAAAAAATCCCTAATTTTGAATTATGAACTAATAAAAATAGCTATGTTTCAGCAGAACTGTAGCAGATAATAGTTTGTGCATAAAGTATTTCTGAAGGGTGGGTGCAAGTTATATGATCAAACTTAAAATGAAGACATGGTGAAGTATACTTGCTTTAATTTCCTAGGCTGCTTAAAGCAAATACCATGAAATGATCCTACTTAAACAATAAGGATATATTGGCTCATGGTTAGAGTCTAGGAAAATGTCAAATCAAGGCATCATCAAGGCAACACTTTCTTCCCAAAGACTGGCTGTGGGGGATCTCTGACTCCTCTTCCACATAGCAGGGCACATGGCAATGTCTGCTGGTCTTTCCTCTCTCTTCCAGGTTTTGTTGATGTCAGTGTTTTCTTGCTTCTGCAGCACTCTCTCTCTCTCTCTCTCTCTCTCTCTCTCTTACTCTCTCTCTCTTACTCTCTCTCTCTTTCTCTCTCTCTCTTCATTCTATTTATTAAAGACTCTAATAATAGAATTAGGGTCCATCCTGAATGATGTGGGTCATGTCTCATCTGAAGTAGCCTCATCAATATATACTACTTATGATAGATTTATACCCACAGAAATGGTTTAAGAACATGGTTTCCTGGGGTATATTCAGCTTCAAACCGTCATGACTTTCCAGCAATTTAGTGGAAAAATCCACAAATTCATGCAGCAAAATAATGGGATAAGAAACGTACAACCTCCAGATGGGTCCCTGGTCCAGAAAAGTCCTGAAACCTGGCCCCGCCTCTCCAGAACATCAGACAGTTCCATCTCCCTAGCCCATATTAGTGACAGAGCCTTCCAATATCAAAAATTTATAATTGCCATAGCCAAACTACCCAATGAGAGGTATGGAAAGATCAAAGGTGATGGTGGAATTATACATAGAAGATAAGCTTTAACAAATGAATATGAATGCTGAATTATTAAATTGATATCTCTTTTAGTCTCCAGTATTTTAGAGCAACTAGAAGTAAAAGCCTGAAACTGTGAAATTGTAACCCATGTCAAAGTCTGAAATATGTTCTACTACTAATTATGGTGCTGGGCTTGGAAATTTATAGCTTTTTTGTATATATGTTATTGTTCACAAAAAAAGAAGAAAAAAGGTTGATTGTGATGATAAAAAAAAGTATTTAAGCCCTCTATTCTCCTATATTATGGGGCAGTTAGAAGGAAAAATATGAGAGGATTGTATGGCAGCCCATGACAGATCTGGGATCTATCCTGTAAGCACTTTTTGAAGAGTGCTTTGAAAACTATTTTTTTTATTTCTTTGCTTTACCTATATATTATATTATACAATAAAAAAGTTAAAAAAGTTAAAAAAAATGGGATAAATGAAAAATTTGAGCCAACATTGCAGTTGAACACAGATGCCTACAATGTAATAATTATAGTGATAATATCTAATAATAAAAATGTGATGCTTATGTTATGACTTCTATTTGTAAATCAAGGTTCCTAAACTTCCATCACCTCCCACTTCCACTGTAGGCATTATTCCCTCAGTTTCCTGCATCGTTGGCTGTTGTTGTTTCTCAGCTAAATTCTTCTGCAGGAATTGCTTTCAGTCAAAGGGGGATGCTTTATACAAAATCATGCCTGTTATTGAGGAAAATCTTCATCCAATTACAGTAGAGTACAAAAAGGCCCATCTGCTTTCCGCATTTTATGAAGTCTCTGATCTCATAGCGTTCACTGCATCCTGACAAGTGGGCTGAGGCTTGTGATGCCACTCCATTTTCTCCTTCAGAACTACCATCCTTCCTCTCATCCATGAAGGATTTGTTCCTAAAAACAGCTCCCATAAAAGACACACATGCAACTCTCCTAGTCAGAGTGGCTTTCCTAGGAAATAATGCATGACAATTGATACCAGTGGTAGTTGAGAAAGCAAACTTGGAGCTAGATGATATCTGAGAAAACTCCATAACTTTTGGTAGGTGGAATACTGATAGTTCTTGGAACACAGTAGGGCTGAATTTCTTACACATGTCACTGGTAATGCATTTGGAGGCAATGATGTTAGAAGGGAATTCCCTAGCAGGCAGAATGTGTCATGTGACCCATACAGTGGAAATAGTAATTGAAAAGACTTTGGAATCAGTTGGCTATTTTGGTAGCTATAGCTACTCTTCCCTTCCAGGCCACCAGGTCAATACTCAGGATTAATTTACAACCATTCATCATTGGTTCTATAAAAAGAAGAAAGGATTTTCAGAGAAACTAACACTGTCAAGCAGAAGCCAGGAGAATATGAATGGGGTTTTATACTGAGAGAGATTTAGCAAGAACATTGGATAAGAAAGAGTATATTCATATTGGAATTTGATATCTTGACAAAACATCAATCAAACAAAAAAACCACCACCACTGCCAATAAAGATAAAAAAATACTTATGGGCATAACATGCATCTAGATACTTAGGTCGTGAATTATTTCTTCATAATGCCTGATTATCTAATTATATTTGAGCTTTGTATAATACCTTGAAATGAATTTCAGAACTTGCACCTAACTTTATATCCAAATTTTTCTGGCATTTTGGATGTTAGATAATTTTAAAGCAATTAAATCCCAGACAATAATATTTACTGTTAAAAATTACAGAAAGTTTCTACCTTGGAAAAAGTAAATTGATACCATTTGTCTTACCGCATATGTTTAGTCATAGACCTAACTATTTATCTTATAGAAATATATTGAGCCTGCAAACTTTCAACCAAATTTGACATGTTAATTTTTTCCATATTGCTCTTTCTATCACAAGTATGATTTATTTCTTATTTAAATATAAAGACTTTTTTTCCATATTTCAGATAAACAAAGAACTTTAACTAATATGTCACTGTCTTATTATCAATATAATCTTGAATTTCCATTATCAATAACTGCTTAAAATCAGTTTCAGCTCTCTGAAATGTAGGTCATTTAAAATAATTTTTTATGTATTCTAGTCTTGAATCAAAATTAGTTTTTTCATGAAAGAGTCCTTGATATATTGCATGTTTTCTACGAATTTGGTAAAAATTATTACTTTTGATCAAATTTACAAGAATTACGTGCTTATGATATATGAAATAAAAAGCCTCCATGAAGTTAAAAATCTGAGAAGATAACTTGCACGGATGGCTATTGGATATAAGATGGCAATAAACATCCAGCAGCAATAATTGCCAAAAAAGAGTGTATTTTGAGGCACAAAAATAACAACAAACTTCAGAGAAACATTTACTCACATTATCATGCTGAAGTTAGACTATTGGAGTGTCTTTATTTTAAAGGACTTTGTAAAACATTTTAATCATAATATTAATGACATAAACATAATATCACTAATACCTAGATTAAGATAAACCACAGTTCGATTGCATTACATTCTATGTCTCTTTGGGAGATGATGCAAGATATGTACATAAAAAAATCTTTTTATTATTACATAAAATTGCTCAAGGAATTATTGACGTCATATTCATTCCCCAGTTTATCTACATATCCTTGATTCAATAGGAGGTAGGTATCTTCAAAATCTGCCATTCCTTCTACCACTGGAATATTAATGGCTACAAGTAAACTTTCAATAAGTATTTAGTGAAAATTTATATAAAATTGATTGTGTACTAGCTCGAGAGTTAGAAACTTCTGAGGGCTTAGTCTAAGCAAGGTTAGGGAGGTGTCCTCACATTTTCATGCGTTTTAACTCTGTGAGCTTTACCAGATTCAAAGTAAAAACTGAGGAAAAACCCCTTGCGTTTAGACAGGAGGAAGAGAAAATTAAACATTTTAAAGTTGTCCAGGAGAATAGTACCCATTTTGAAATAAACCCAGAGTATTGTCAACATCAAAGATCTATTCAGCAAGGTAAAAGATTTCATAAGAACCATATGTGACTTGGGCGGGAGTTTATACATCTCCAACCCCCTCTAATCTTATCTAAGAGAAGGAAAAAAAAAACTTGCAAGCATTTGTGAAGGTCAAAGCCCAATGTCACAGACACATTGAAAGAAAGCTAGCTAATCATAAAAGACAAGCAAAATCATCATCAAAGGAAGCAAAATATGCATCCAAAACAGAATCAGGTGTGGCAAAGATTTTCTAATTATTACACCAGAAATTTTAAATAACTGTGGTTAAAATGCAAGGGCTCTAATGGAAGAAATGGGTAATATAAATGAATAGACAGATAATGGAAGCAGCAATATGTCAACTCTAAGAATCTAAAGGAAATGCCAGAAATATAAAAAACACTGTGGCAGAAATGAAGAATGTTTTTCATGGGCTCATCCGTAGGCTGTATACAGCTGAGGAAAGAACCAATGAACTTGAACATATGTCAGTAGGTATTTCCCAAACTGAAATGGAAGGAAAAACACAGAATTAAATTAAAAAAATAGAACAGAATATCCAAGAACTCTTGGAAAATTGCAAAAGTTTTATCAACACATAATGGAAAACCAGAGGGAGAATAAAGACAGAAAGAGGCAGAAGAAGTATTTGAAGTAATAACTTTTGAATATTTAACAAAATGAGTGATGGAAAGCAAACTGCAAATCCAGGTAACTCATGGAACACCAAGCAGTGCAAATATAAAGAAATATATACCTAAGGATATCATATGCAAGCTGCAGAAAATCTCTAAAGTAGTTAGAGGTAAAAAATAATCTTACTTATAAAAGAAAAGGGTAATAATTTATGCTAGTCTTCTTTGCATAAACCATGCACAGAAGAAGAAAGTAGAGTGAAAAACTTAGTGTTCAAAGAGAAAGAACACTGGGCTAGTTTGAAAGTATTATGTACCCTAGAAAAGCCATGTTTTATTCCTGAGTTAATCTTGTGGAGGCAGCCATTTCTTTTAAAACTAATTCAATACTATAGGGCAGAAATCTTTGAATAGCTTATCTCCAGGGAGATATGACATGCCCAATTGTGGGTGTGATTTTTTGATTAGATAGAAGTGTGACTCTTCCTCTATCTAATGGTGGTTCTT
This sequence comes from Myrmecophaga tridactyla, assembly GCA_004026745.1. NCBI lineage: Eukaryota > Metazoa > Chordata > Mammalia > Pilosa > Myrmecophagidae > Myrmecophaga > Myrmecophaga tridactyla. Next base: position 9,165 of record PVIY010029435.1, read on the forward strand.
GATTACATTACTGAAATCCTTTAAAATCAGGAACATTTTGGAGAAAGTCAGAAATGACAGAAGCCACAGAGCTGACAGAAACTTCATAGCAGAGCTGACACAAATGCAGACACATGGAGAACAGACACAGGGATGTCTGGAGATGCTTGGAGCTCATCAGACATCACCATTAGATGTTAAGTGAGCCAAAACCTGGAGAGAGCCAAGGAAGCTAAGAGATGAAAGCCAGCCCCAGAGAAGCAAAGTGAGGAAACCACAAATGAACAGAGGCCAAAAGCATGGAATCCAAGAGCAAGGGACCAACAGATGCCAGCCATGTGACTACCCAGTTGACAGAGGTGTTCCTGACCCATGGACCTTCGTGAAATTAGGGTAACTTCTTGTTGGTGCCTTTTAAAGTATGAGCAGTAAATCCTGTCTTGCAAAAAATACTATCTACAAAGAGTGATAGTTGTATTTTCACTTTAGCTTCTTTAGAGTACTTATTTATTTTTCCGAGTTAAATGTGATATTTAGGGGAAGCAAAAAAATCAGGTGGTATTGTGAAGGGTGTTTTTTTTGTATGATGTGTGGCAGGGTCATATTTCGTTATTTTTCCATGTGAGTATCCTATTATTGTGCCACTATTTGTTGAATTTTTGTTTGTTTTTTGTTTTGTTTGTTCATTCTGCTTGTTTGTTTTTTGGGAAGTGCATGGACTGGGAGATCTTGCAGAGTTTGAAACTTTTAGTCTCTTACACCAATAGTAGAGCTGTGTAACCAGATTATCTCTTTAAGTATAGATAGAATAAAACAATTTACTCTTAGAGACATGCCTTTCAAATAATCAAAACATTGATAACCAGGAAATTCTTTGGTTTCCAAATTCATTCTTTTCTAAAAAAAAAAAAAAAATTTAGAGAAATTGTCAACTTACAGAACAAATTTGCATAAAATAAAATTCCCATAAATCAACCAATTATAACACTTTTCATTGAGGGGTATATTCATTGAGTCTGATGAAAACAAATATTTATAATTTTACTATTAACTATACTTGCAATTTAGTTATGTTATTTTAAATCATTTTTTCAGATGATTGGATGTACTTAGCTCACAATCTTGAAGTAAATTAACGGGTTTTTTTTTTTCACATGGGCAGGCACTGGGAATCGAACCCGGGTCCTCTGGCATGGCAGGTGAGCATTCTTACCTGCTGAGCCACCGTGGCCCGCCCAAATTAATGTATTTTTGAAAAAGTATTTCTTTGCATTTTATAGTAATATGATTCATTATTTGGTGAATAATAACCTAGTGTTTTGGTGGTTTGCAGGTACTTACCAGTGTATAATACAGCAATGTTTAACTGTTTAATTTTTGGTTTATTTGTTGAAAATTCCTTTACCAATTTTTCTCACAAACATCAATCTGATTCATTTCAATGTAAGCATAATGAGCAATTTAATGTAAATTAAGGTATATAGGTCATAAAATCACAAAGTGAAATATTAATCTATGATTCACTGAATGAAATTTTGTTGAAGGTTATATTTTTGATAACTATTAATCTTGTGGATAACTTATCAAACATCCAAGGTCACCAATACAGAATAAAAATTGATCCCAGTAGCCACATTGTTTTATGTTTAACAGTTTCATTGAATATCACCTCTTTGATGACATGAAATAATTATTTTTCACATCAGTGGCATTCAGGATATTTCAGAGTTTGATATTTGTTACTAAAAGCTATTAACAGGTTTACAATATGGATTATAAAAGAAATCCATATTAATTTAGTTTTATAAATTATTTTACCTTATCTTATGTACTGATGGGCAAGGGGTTAGGAAAATATTTGTTTATGATTGGTATTCAGAAATTCACTCTAGAATCTATGCATTTTTTATGATTCATATTTCTAAAGTATGAACTCGTTTGGGTCCTGATTATATAAAATTTTACAGTTAACTTGTTCTTACATGCATTCAATTAGATTTTTCCTGAATTCCTATATTTGTGTTAGTCAGGAAGTTTCTACTTCATGTTTCTCTTTTCTATATATTGTTAGAGTTGAGATCTTACATTTTATTTTAAATTTTCCATAAAGGAGAAAAAAATTTCTCCATAATAGTGTATTGAATTAAAAAAATGTGAATGCTGTCCCCAGGTCTCATCCTGGAATGAAGCATTCCTTCAAGTTTAAAAAAATCTAATGGTTGTTGACGATATTTTAATATTCTTTATTTATAGTAATGTTCAGAACAGGTATTACACCATATTTGACAATGTCTCTTCAATCTCTCTAATGAGAGCAAGATATCGTTATGAACAGATTATGTTATATATTAACTGAACTATATTAATGGAACTGAAATTAATGGATGGATATCACCATGCAGGAGAAACTTCAGTGGTTTTTACAAAGTTTTTCCTTATTCCTTTCCTACTAAATATAGTTATCAGTAAAACTGATGACCCAGATTTCTTCTCCATGAACTATGCCTCTTAGAAAAATCTTAAAGAGTTGTGCAAATTAATCTGCATCCATTATCTAGTGCTGCAGTGATGTCCCACTAAAATATGTTCTTCAAATGAAGAATTTCTTTTTCCTTTTTGTTAATTGTTGTATCCCTGGAGTCTGGCACATAAGAGTAGATTCTCAGTGAATACCTTATATTTATTTACAACAAATAAATTGGTGAGAACAATGAGAAATAAGATAGGACTTCCACCATCACATCAAGAAAGTATTGATTTCCTTAACACAACAACAACAGTGTTTCAATTAAAATATAACTTTTAGAGCCATATTTACCTACAACTTCTTGTTATATTTTCAGGGTTTTCCTATCATATAGTAATTAAATTATGTTTTCAAATGTTTTCTTTAGATAGTAAATTAAATTTAACATGCTACCAATATTGTGAATATTAAAGACCAGTAAGAAGATTAAAAGGGCAGTCCAATATAGTAAAACCAGCACTTAAGAACATGTAATGACTGTAATGCCATTGTCAGCAAACATAACTGAATAGCTACAGTTGTAAAGCCAGCGACGATGGAATGTTGTGTGATAGGTGAGATTTTATAGTTGGATGTCCCACCAAATTAAAAATAATTTTGATTAGTTCCAAGAGTTTAGAGTAAAAATAGTTTAAAATTCCACGTATAAAACAATGACCATCAATAAACAAATGAGGAAAATGCAGTAAATACATATACACTTCTGGAATAAAATTTCAATTTGAAGAAAAATATAGTGATCTAAAATAGTCTACCATAACACACATGTACATGAAATAAAGTATTGGGTTTAAATGAGAACAATTTTCTTGTAACTATTATTATTACAGATAAGGCAAACTAAAAGCACAACAATTGCTTGTGTTGTTGTTGTTGTTTTGCACGGGCAGGCACTGGAAATTGAACCCGGGTCTCTGGAATGGCAAAGAGACAACTCTGCCACTGAGCCACCATTGCCTGCTCATTAATTAAGTTTTATAGAACATAAAAAAATGATCTTTATATTAAAATGTGCTTAGTATTCAATAGTTTTCAAACCCTTTGCAAAACTTGTTTTCCTGCAAAATGTAAAAACCAAATGAAATCTTACAGAAAAGTAATGGGTGCCTATTACGTTCAATCTTCAGATAAATAAAAGACCAAAATGCTACATCTGTTTGAAAATTGACCATAAAAAAAATAGGCAGTACGTTTGGAATTTCCTATTTCTTCATAGTGAATTGTCATATATAGTAATATTCTTCTTGATTATGTATTGTGTATATATTCATATAATATATTCTTATATACTTCTAATTTAATGTATATTAAGGATTCAGGTACAAAAGTTGCATTTATTTCTTAACATAGATAATAATTGTATCAATACTCCTATTAATTGAGGACAGTGACAATATTTAATATATCAGAAAATCTAAAATTTCAAATGTACATGCACGTATTGAATTTTAATGCCTCAGTTATTCTGAATCCAGATGTACACTCAGTAGATTTAGGGAAGAATAAAAGCATGCTAGTTTATAGGATTTTTTAAACTTTATAGAATGTTCACAACACAGAATTGTCACCTAAGATTGATATAGCTCTAAGCCAAACACAAACAGGAGAAAGAAAAAGTCATTCTCACTGCAAAGCCTTAAAATTTCCCCAAAAGAAGCAGCTAGAAGTAAAAACCTAAAACTGTGAAATTGCAACCCATGTCAAACTCTGAAAATGTTTTGCCACTAATGTAGTGATGTGCTTTGAAATTTATTGCTTTTTTGTGTATATGTTATTTTTCACAAAAAAAAGAAAGAAAGAAAGAAAAAATCGATTGTGGTGATAAAAAAAATACATAAGCGTTCTAGCCTCCTACAGTCTGGAGCAGCTAGAAGGAAAAATCTGAGAAGATTGTCATGGGCTACCAAATGATCTCTGGGATCTGTCCTGTAAACACATGTTGAAGAGTGCTTTGAAAAGTATTGCTTTTTTATTTCTTTGCTTAGTATATATGTTATACTATACAATAAAGAAGTTAAAAAAATTTTCCCAGAAGAATATAAAACAAATAATGCCTAGAATGTAGTGACGATATTTTTAAGTGTTCATAGAGTGGGACATGAAAATTGTTTGACAGTTTATCCAGTTGTGTTAGGTAATGTGGATAACATAGGATTTCTAATTTCATTTTGGTTTAGTAAGTGATTTAATTTCATAAATGTTTGAGGGTCCATGTTAACTAACACTGTGAAAACTGGTACTATGCAGGAGACCTGGGTTCGACTCCTGGTCCATGCAAATCTCAAAAAAGCAAACAAGCAAAGCAAATAAACAAAAAACAAAAATTCAACAACTGGTGGCACAAAAATGGGATACTTACATGGAAAAATAATGAAATGTAACCCTGCCATACAGCATGCAAAAAAAAAATAAAGAACTGGCCTTAGACTCCTCTTCAGACTCAAGATTTGGTTCCAGAAAAATGTAACCCATATATGGAAGTGTCCCTCTTTGGAGGGTAACCTGAGCTACTTGGAGTGGTCAAATTTAAAGAAACAAAGTTATCTAGATGACTCAACCCCAAAGAGCAAGGATTAACATTGTGTGTTAACGTGTGTGTGTGTGTGAACAAAGTTTCTTTCAGTTTAACTGCTAAAGCATAATAATGATGTTCATAAGTATAGTAATAAAATGCAATACACATTTTCATTAATATAAATAATACTATTCAATGTAACTGCTGGCATATATTGAGTGATTCTAATGCCCTGGAGACATTTGAATGTGATTAAAGTCCCCATTTGTGGACAATGAAACTGAAACCTATATAGTTCATATAACTGCTCAAGGTCACAAAATTAATAAATAACTGAATCTGATAAAACATTCATACTTCATAAAAATGTTTTAATACTTCATTGCAATGTCTCCTATTTCAATAAACTATTATGAAATAATACATTCAAAGAAATCCTCTTTTAGGGGCAGAACCACTAGTTAATATATAACACAGTATTCAATAAAACTTGTCTGAATAATTTAATCATACTTCCTGTGGAAGCAGCATTATTAATTGTCCTTATAAATATATTGTTAGCATCAATATCCTTTAATATTACAAATAAAACTAAAGTGAATCTGATTCATTGTAACATTCTAGAGACTAGGAAAAGGAGACATACAATGATGAAGTGACTTACCAAAGTTTTGCCAATAACTTTTATGCGCTACTGATGTTTGGTCCAAAGCTGGGTAAACAATATTGAATGACAGTAAAAACATCTCATTGCTACAAGCATAACCTGAGCTCTCCAAAATGCATAGGGAAAATAACCACACTATACAGCATACAACTTACAGCCTAGATTTTTTCACAGGAGCACTTATATGAATTATTTTAAAAGCTCGGAAAAAATAAAATTTGCTTTTGGTTTAAAATGAATATTGAAATGATCAATATAAATAATATATTATAATCAGGCATATTTAATTTGCAATGTAATTTTACTACTTTGTAATACCTGATTCTTAATAGATCATGTCATACAATTTCTTTGAAGATAATTTTTATTGAAAATAAGTTAGGCTTCATAAAAGAGTATTAATACCTTAATGGTGCCACCAATTACTGATCCTGAGAAAGCATCTCCTTTATTTTCTATTTTCCTATTTAGAGTGCTAGAACAAGGAAGAAGATGGATTGGAAAAAAAAGAGAAGGGAAAATATATAGTACCTCAAAGAAAATGTACTGGGTGCTTTGTGTTTTTTTTTTTTGCTGGCCTTTAAAAAGTTTGTTAGCTTTATTAACTTGGGAAACATTTAAATCATTTATGTTTTAGTTGCCTCAAGTGACAAGTGGGTATCAACAGTGTGATAATATACACTAAGATATATACATTTTAAATATTTATGGGATATTATAATAACAGCTTATGAAATATTAAAATCCTTTTTTAAGCTTACACATAAAAGTGGAAATTGGAAGTGAAACATCCACATCCAGGTAGAATGAGGTGTATCTTCCATGGGGGTAAGGAGAATGAGTTGGATGAACCTAGAAGATGGTAAAATTGGTTGCTCTGACACCAAAGAGAGCAGGAGAGGCATGGATAATGGGAGATTTTCATTATTTACATATGAAAAAGAAGGAAGGAAGGAAGGAAAAAAGGTAGGAAGGAAGGAAGAAAAGAAGGGTGTTAGTTTGCAAGCTGTCAGAATATGATATTTAAAATGGCTTTTCAAAAGGGAAGTTAATGTTAAAACTTTAAATTCTAAGCCTATAAAAATGTCTAATCTAAGGATCCAGGGAAAGATACCTTAAGTCAAAGGAGGCCAATGGGTCTGGAACAGCTCTGTTGGCTGGGAGGTCATGTGGCTGGCATCTCCTGGTCTCTTGCTCTTGGGCTCCATTGCTTTCAGCCTCTCTGTTCCTGTGAAGGTTCCTCACTCTGCTTCCCCATGGCTGGCTTTCATCACTTGGCTTCCCTTGGCTTTCCCCAGATTCTGGCTTGCTTAGCATCTCATGGCAACATCTGCTGGGCTCCAAGCATCTCCAAACATCTATATCTCTGTTCTCTGAATCAGTTGTTCTCCAAGCATCTATATCTGTTCTCTCTGTCAGCTCTGGGACTTCATAGTTTAGCCAAAATGTTTCCCCTTTTAAAGACTCTAGTAATCTAATCAAGACCCACCTAGAATGGATAAAATCACACCTCCATAAAATCAAAAGATTACACTCAAAATTGTCACATCTCTGTGTAGATAATCTAAAGTTTCCAGCCTGCAGTGTTGAGACAGGGTTAAAAGAAACTGCTGCCCCCACAAGATTAGATAAGGATTAAAACCTGGCTTTTGTGGGGTATATAATAAATTAAAGTTGACACAGGAAGGGTTTTCTAAAATGGAAAAGTTTGAAAATTATAAACTTGCAATTGCATAATCTAATTCATGAATTGTGAATCTTTTACTTAGGCTTTGTGTTTGGTGAGAAGGGATTGAAACTGTTAAATGAAGATGACCCAGAAAAGAATTGTGAAAGTAACTATCATAAAATATTTAATTTAAATTTCTGAAGAACACATTTGAATATTCAAATGGGGGGATTTAATTTGCATTGGTGAGTAAACAAAATAACGCCAACACTTTACTGAAAAAATAAATGGTAAATCAATTTCCGGAATGGCAGTGTGAGTAGCTCTGTGGAATCTTTCCCTATTGGAACAACCACACCTGGTAAAAAATATTTTTAAAATCACCTAAAATCACTGGAAATTATTAAGGTAGTATATAAAATAAAATATTTATTCAAGAAAATGTTAGTGAAAAGAGTATTTTCTCAGCATTTAAGCTGCGACTGATTCCCTTCTCCTTCTTACCTCTCTACTTCAAGCTCATCATGGTAGGAATTCTATTCCAAAACACAACCAAGGACACAGTGGTCCCTCTCCCTCCATCTCCTGGTCAAAGGCCATGATATTTCCCAGAGATGAGCAAGTCACCAGAATTTCTCACCAATCCCAGGTTTCAAAGTCTCTATTCTAGACAAGAGCAATTGAAATGTCCTTCTGGGACTCCTTTCCTAATATCTGTTCATAGGGCATTAGCTGCACCTTAGTTGTAGCAAATTGAAAATACTAACTTATGGATCACCCATCCCAGCTTCTCATAGGGAGGTGCCAATCTAGGGTAGGCAAACTAAGAAAAGTACGAATTGGCTTCTTACCAACACTCTATTCATGAAGAAGGCAAGAGTATCACTTTTAGACAACTGAAATACTGACTTTTTATCCTACATCCAAAGCAGAAGGCAGAAATTTAACCTATAAAGGAATATCAGGCAGTCAAAAAAGAAAACCTTGAAGCGCTTCCCAAATAAATAACACTTTGGGGGAATAAAGTGGGTAATTTGAAACCTAAGAACTTTCTTGAAAACAAAAAGATGGCTGTGAAGGTAAGCAATTAAGATGAGGCTGGAAATTCTATGAAAACAATAAGCTAAACCCTAGAAAATCTAGTTTACCAAAAAACTCCTAGGAAGCAAATAACTAAGAAATGCCCTCTTGGGATGGAAACAAACCTCAAAAGCAAGACTCAGTGTTTACTGAAGTAAAGGATACCAAGACCAAAATTAATTGGATCAAACTGTGGAGCAATTTATCCCCAGGGCATTACAAAACATAATAGAGTGTTTTGTGATAATTATTGGAAGTTAATAATTCAATATAATATCATCACATGTGGACAGTTTGGCAGAGAGATTAGGGAAATAAAGTCAAACAGAACAGAGTTAAACTCATTCTCATCCAATGGATGCACCCTCTGCGGAGTAACAGATGCTGCTAACTGTAAGGTAAATAGACATCACTAATATAATTCAACCAAGTCAACACGTAAACAAACAAAAACCAAAAACTCCTGAGAGTGATGGATGGAGAGGATCAGAATTCAGAGTAGCTTATACATATCAACAAGGAGACCCGAAATGCCAAATTTTGAAGACAATGCCTTCAATGCAGTCATTATAAATATACTGAAAGAAGTAAGTAAGCCATGATTGGAATAGTTAAGGAAAGTATGACAATGTCTGATAATTAGAATATGTAAATAAAGGTACAGAAATTATAAAAAATAGCCAAATGGAAATTCTGTAGTTGAAAAATACAATGACTTAAGAAAAATTCACTAGAGAGACTCCTCAGTAGATCTGAGCTTAAAGTGGAATCAGTGAAATTATGGATAGATTAATAGAGATTATTCAACTTGAAGAAAGCAAGAGAAAATAAAATGAAGAAAAACAACCTCATAGAAATATGAAACCACATTAAGCACATGCAAATACTTGTAATACCAGAAGGAGGAGAGTGAGAAAAGGAATATAAAGTTTTTCAAAGAAATAATGACTAAAAATACCCCAAATTTGATGAAAAAATTCGTCTAACATCCAAGAACTCAGCAAACTCAAACTGCATAAAGGCAAGCAAAACCATACCAAAACACATTGTAATAAAATTGTTCAGAGCCAACTTTGAAGCAGCAAAAGAAAACTTACATATCCTGTATAAAAGAAGTCAATTAAAACTGAACACAAACAATCGTCAAAAACAGTGGAGTGCTGAAACACAAAACTGTCAAACAGGAATCTTACTTCCAGCCAAAAGAAAAGAATGGCTATTATTAATTAAAGCAGAAAATAGCAGGAGTAGTGAGAGTATAGAGAAATGAGAACCTTTGTACATTTTTTATGGGAATGTAAAATGGTACAACCACTGTGGGAAAAAACATTTGGAAGTTCCTCAGAAAGTTAAGTGTAAAATTATATCTCCAAAAGAATTGAAGCCAGGAACTCAAACAGATATCTTTACTTCATTGCTCATAGAAGCATTATTCATAATAGTCAAACTGTGAAGCATTGACAGATGAATTTATAAGCACAATGTGGAATGAGCATGCATATGGAAGAATATTCAAACAAGGAAAAGAATGATATTCTGATACACTCTATAACATAGATGGACCTTGAAGACATCATATTGAGTGAGATGAATCTTACACAAAAGGGCAAATATTGAGTGATCTTACATACACGAAATAAATAGAATATGTAAAATCATACAGACAGAAGGTAGATTACAGGTCATCAGGGCTAGAGGGGTGTGGGAAATTGATGCTTGGTAGCCTTATAATTTTGTTTGGGGTGATACATGGGTTTAGGCAGTGGATGGTGGTGTTGCACATCATTGTGACCATAACTGGAGCTACTAAATTGCATAGTTAAAAGTAGTTAAAATAGAATGTTTTGTATTGTGTACACATCACCATGATAACATTAAAATATATATATATGTACATTCAAGAAAAAAGAGAGAGTAAAGGTAAATATGAATATGAAATTATAAAAATAGCATGAACATTCCTTCTCTTCTCTTCCTTTAACTGTTTTACAATGTAATTGCATAAAACAATATGTATAGTCATGTTGTTTGGGCCTATAGCATGTAGAAATTTAATTTATTTGACAACAACAGAACAAAGGTGGTTAATGAGAGAAAAGCTATGTTGGAGTAAGGAGATGGCACTTAATAATAACTCAGATACATAAGAGGAATGAGAAGTGGAAAATAAGACAATTAATATAACAAGACCTATAAATTTATTCTTTCTTTTCCTCTACTTTCTTCTACCCTCTGCATTAAAACATATAACATTATGTAAAGTTATAATTATGACAATGTGTTAGTGGATTTGTAAAGTATGTATATATGTGAATATGCATATCAATGCATACATATTCACGGACATATATGAATGTGTCTGGGTATGTAATATGTATAAGAATAATAGTGCAAAATGAGAAAGAGGTGATAGAGTTATATAGGAGTTATTTTCAATATTTCATAAGTATTAAGTTAATATAAATCTCAAGTAGATTCTGATATTAAGTTGTATACAGTAAACCATACAATAGACTCTAGAAAGGTAACTCAAAGAAATATAGTGAAATATCATTAAAGAAATTAAATGTAACACTAGAAAATATTCACTTAATGCCAAAGAAGACACTGAAGGAGGAACAGAGGAACAAAAAATAGATGTGACATGTAGATAACAAAACATAAATGGTAGATATATATATCCAACTATGCCAGTAATAAAATTAAATGTGAGTGAATTAAATAAACTAATCGCAAGAAAAAGATTGTGGTACTAGGTAAAATAGAAGAATCAACTGGCTGATGTCTATAGAAGATTCAAAGATAAAAAATAGGTTGAAAGTTAAAGGATTATAAAAGATACATTATTGAAATAGCATGCATAAAAATAGAGGGAGTGGTTAAGGTAAGTCAGAAAAAATAGTTTTAAAGATAAAAACGTTTTCTAAAAATATGTATAATTTCAATAATCTTTCATTAGGAATATATAACAATTATAAAAATATACACTGATAGAAAGAGAGTCCCAAAATACATGAAGCAAAAGCCAACAGGAGTAAAGGGAGAAATAGATAATTTAACAGTAATAGTTGGAAACTTCAATATACCACTTGCAATAATGGATAGTACAACTGGGTAGAAATTCAATAAAATAAATAAAAGACTTAAATATCACTATTAACCAACTAGACCTAACAAACATTTATAAAATACTCCAGCCAGCAATAGAATATAAGTTCTTCTTAAGTGCACATGGAAAATTACCCAGGATAGACCATATGCCAGGCCATAAAACAAACCTTAACAATTTAAAAATAGTTGAAATCACGCAAAGTATAAGGACTACTAAAATAAGGTCAGTCAACTTGTAGTATACAAGATCAATATTCAAAATCATTTGTGCCTATTTTCAACAACAATGAATAATCAGAAAATGAAATTCAGAAAAATTACATTTCCAATAATATCAAATTATTCAAGTACTTTTAAACTAAAGAACTTTTTAAAATATCGAAATATCAAAAAAAGTTTTAAAATAAATTTTAAAAGAACTAAATAAGTGGAAAGTCATCCAATGTTTATATATTGGAAGATTTGTTAAAGTAATAAATTAACGTTAAGTTGATCACTGTAGATGATTCAATCCCTATCCATATCCCAACTGGAGTTTTTGACATAAATTGACAACTGACCCAAAAATTGACATGGAAATCAAAGCACTCAAATAGTACAATCTTGAAAAAAAAAGCACAAAGTTAGATTACTCACTCTTTTCAGTTTCAGAACTTACTATAAAGCTATGGTAACCAAGAAGGTCCTACTGACATGAAGACAGTCTTATAGATAAATGGCCTAGAATATCAAGTTCAGAAATAAACCCTTCTATTCACAGCCAGGTGATATTTTAGAAAGGTGCTAATACAATTCAATGGGGGAAAGAATGGTATTTTCGATCATTTGTCCTTAAACAAATGAATATCCACCTTCAAAAGATTGAAGTTGGACCTGTTTCTCTCACCATATACAAAAGTTAAAACTATAATACTCAGAAAAGAAAATGTATAGTCATAAGTCTTTGTGACCTTTGGTTAGGCACTAGGATGGCTATGATAAACAATACAGATTAAAACAAGTGTTCACAGGGATCTGGATAAATTGTACTCTCATACATTAATGGTGAATATTTAAAACCACACATATGTTTTGGAAAATAGTTTGGAAATTTCCCACAATGTTAATCATAGATTTAACATATGACCCCACATCTATTCGGAAGTGTATACCCAAAGGGAAATTAAATTATATGTTTACACAAAAATGTGTATGAGTGTTCAAAGCAATATTACTATTATTATTATTATAAGCTCTGTGGTGGGGTCATATTTCATTATTTTTCCACGTAAGTACCTTGTTATTGCAGCACCATTTGTTGAGTATTTTGTTTGTTTGTTTTGCTTTTTTTTGGGGGGGGGAGTGCATGAACTGGGAATTGAACCCGGGTCTCCCTTATGGCAGGCAAGAATTCTACCTTGTACCCCCAAAGCAGTATTATTTATAATAGCTAAATTTCAGCAATTTATGATGATAAATAATAGATGCCTTATTCATATCATGGACTGTTTTGTCAATAATAAGGAATGAATTGCTGAAGTATACTGAAAACTCAATGGCCCTTGAAAACATTAAGCCACATAAAAGAAGGTAGTCACAAAACATCACGTATTGTATGACTCTTTTATATGTTATGTCCATAATAGTTAAATTTATAGCAACAAGTATCTATGGCTGAGAGATCAGAGACAGGATAGGGAGTGATTGCTAATTGTCTGCAATTTTTTTAGGGTGTGATGAAAATATTCTAAACTAAGGTTGTGATGATAGTGGCACAACTCTTTAAGTACAACAGAAACTGAGAACTGTGCACTTTAAATTGGTGAATTGCATGGTATATAAATTATATCTCAATAAGGCCTTGTAAATGAATAAATAAATATAATCATTGAAAATAGCAACTATTTAATACTACTTGGTGGTATTTGAGACATTCTTTTTCATGAGGTCTTCTTTATTTTTAATTTTTCATTTAGCAATGTATCTTAGAGCTTTATCTACATTAGCATATACATATTTATTTCTTATTTTTAATGTCTCCTTCATGTTTTACTTTAGCATAAGTTCTATAACCAGTCTCCTGAAGACTAATATTTGTTTCCCTTCCAGGCTTATGCTGTTACCATGAATAAAAAATGCATGTGAGTGGTATTCTCTGTCAAGGAGGACTGATGAGTAAATTGCTATCAGTTTATTTATTTAATCAAAAGATGCATGCATATTTTAGTGGTGTTGCCAGATTTTTGTATACAGTTAAAAAATTACAATCACAGAGACATCATGAGAATGTTTGTGTGCCTGTTTTCCTGTACTGTACTCACAGATGACTATTGATTATTGCAGTTTGTACCCCCTGCCATTCATTTCTTCCACATCAGGGACAAATATACATGCATTATTAGGAGAACCAATTCCTAATGATTCTCATTCTAGAGGCAGCAGCATGAGACTCAGGATCAGTTCCATTTGTCTCCTGGTACTTCATTCCAGGTGTGAAGAATCAGTCAATGATTTTGATGGACTACTTCTTTCCAATTTTTCAAGGTTCTGAGAGGAGGCATTTTACTAAAATGTCCTGGCCACTTGCTTGAACCCTTTCTTTTGGGAAAAGGAACTGGGAATCTGATTCTCAGTTCCTTTCTTTTCCCATTCTCTTATAAGTTGATATCATAGAGACCACGTATTTTGATGTTTGTTCATTATTGAATGTTGAGGGAAATACCTCAACCTGAGGAAGAAGGCTGACTTCCATGGCAGTCTATACGTAGGTTGATATTTGTGCCTAATCTAAGGGTTAAAATTAGGAAGACTTTATTGGCAGACACTTAAACCTTGTCTTTCAATTTTTTATTGTGGTTAACTAACATTATGATGTCTATCAGCCTTATGTTGGCAATTTTTCAATTTATAGCAATTAAGTTTTTAGTTGAAAGAGAAAAATCTTATCAAAACCCTGACAGATCTTTTAAATTAGCTAAAATTGGGAGCAGTTTTTTTTTTAACTGCAACACACACACACACACACACAGACATATATGCAGTAACACATACAAATAAAATTGGATATAAGAATTAGGATACGCTAAAGTGTAAGCACCCATAAAACACTCTCTTAAATTAAAGCCAAATTTTTTTCAATTTAAGAAGTGGTTTATGGTATATAACACAATTTTCTGAATATTTATAAATTAATTATGAAATAGAGCATTATATCAAGAAGCACAGGATATATTGTCAAAACGTGCAAGTTTTCCAGCATTTGTAATTTATATCTGTCTCTGAATCACAGCCAAATAATGATAATAACAATAATAATAAAAGAGAAGGAAAATTGTGTCATTTGATATGTACGTTGAAAATATTTTTAATTATGTACAATATCATGGATAAAGATAGATTGGACTTACCCAAAAAGCATGCCAACATATGTAATGTTGTTTCCATGGAGTGAAAATAGTGAACACAACAGAAACAAGCAAATAATATTAACAACAACAAAAACTTGAAACCTAAAGAATAAATGCTTCTATTAAATTTTGAGTAGGATCTGCTAACTAAATTTTGAGTAGGATCTGCTAACTAATTCTAAAGATAAATAGAAAGATTGCCACTGGTATTTATCTTAGGGTTAATGTTGAACTTTCAGTGAAAAGACATCACTGTATGCTTCTCAACATAAAAATAAGTCACCTTCAAAGAGAAATATATGTTGGCTTTTGGCTTTTACGTTGTAACGTTCTATGCCTCCAAAATATGAATTAAAGTGTAAAACATTTTAAGGTAAATTGTATCCAATAAATTTTATTCACAGTAAATTTGCATTTAAATTTTCTGAAGCATGTGAATATGCAGATGATATTATCTCCAGGAACCTATGTTGAAAGTAAAATCCATGGACAAATCCAGCCATCCAAGAGATAAAAAGTATTGCCTAAGAAAAGAGCTGTGAAAAGTGCTGTTGGGAAGTATTAAAGCCATTAAATTATTAAAAATTAAAACTATACTTAAAAATCTGCAAAAACTAGTTTCAGAATCGATTATAAGTATCAAAACTACGGATAAAGTAAAATGTGATGTAATTTATATGTGAGAGCAAGTAGGATATTTAATTTTTAAATATAATTTTTATTAGAACAGAGTCATTGGATAACCTTGAAAGAGGTAAGCCAAGAAAGGTAAAGTTTGTGTATGTTGTAGTATGGTACAAACTAATATACATTAGAAATATTAAAATATATACCAACTGAAAAAAGTGTAGCAGCATTCAAATATTGAAGTGAATCCCAAATAAATGGTATCTCAATTGGAGTGCTTAAAATTTTGTCTGTGGTCTGACACCCCCTTCTCATACAACCTTCTCTCAAACAGAGGGACATAGAGAACACATCACTGTTCATTGAATTTTTCCCTTTACTCAATCTGTCCAAGATCTAGTAGAATGAGCACACATTATAACTCTGCTCATCATACAATTTCCCACTTTATGTATTTATTTATTCATTTTATTAATTTGCCATGTATTAATAATCAAACAATATATCATAAAAATACTGTTAGGGAAAATTGAATCATGATTATGTGCATCAAATATTTGAATCTATATTTCTTTTCTTCCTACAGACATTAATTTGGATCAGGTGCTTAACCAGTATTATTTGAATGTTAGAAAATCACATCCAATTTTCAAAATAAATGCTGTATCTTAAAGAGTTTTAATGCTTGCTATTAAACTATCAATTAACTGTATTGCTCATGCTAATGATTTAAAATTAAAATAACCATCTGGGTTACCCATGCATTTGAACAAGACCAATCATTGTTCTTAACTAAAACCCATTGCAATGATTGCTCTACAATGAGAACTTTCTAAGAAGACATTGATCCTTTGCTAATTATAGGAATGCTTGCAAACTAAAAGTAACCTAAATATTTTTTCATGGGTTAATATATACTATTAAATCTATATTGTTTACATATAATTAATTGCCTTTCAGAATGCAGCCCATGATAAGGAAACTTGATTAAGAGGGAAAACTCTGACTGAAACTTGAGTCCTGGATGAAACTATGTTTGAGGATGTTTTACTAGCAATAGCAAACATGAGTCAAGTATTACATTAAAAGGGCATATATATGTCTTGAAGTGAATTTTGTTTTCAATGCCAATTGTAAGTGCATTGATTCACTTGCTAATCCATCCTTTTATGTTCTGCTCTGAACTTGAAGCCAGACACTCTAAATAGTTGTCATTTGCCATCTAGTATAATCCTCATCCATGTCAATAAAGCGCACTGAAAGATGAGCTTCTCTTCTTATTCCAGTATGCTTTTCCCTCTTTGATCTTTTTGCCCATGGTGACCAATATTGAGTGAAACCCATGGTGGTGTTCATCTTCAACAAATTTCAGTGGCAGTCTCATGGGTAGTTTAAAAGCAAGGAGTGGACTCTTCCGAGCCACTTCAATCAGAGTCCTGAAGGGTATTTCCCAATTAGTCTCTCCAGTGTCTGAGCTATTTTCCTCCTTACCATCCCAAGTATACAGTACCTCATCAACTTCTCAGTCTTCTGGAAGGTCATAATCATACCTTTTCTGGTGAGGTATGAATATCAGTCTTAAAGAAAGAACTTCTTCCATGCTCACTCATCTTATGTGCAGCCTGTCTGAGGCTTATATGTAATGGCTGCGCCTATATCTGTTTTGCTTTATTATGTGCAATTTTCTTTACTCCATTCTTTTGTATTAGTTATTATGACTTTATTGCAAATTAACCTATTCAAATTATTGGTGTCATTATTACTAAAACTACTATCCAGCTGCAGTCACTTCTGACTGGACTGCTTGAGTTCTTGAGTTCCTGAGTTCCCACCCTCATAATAGAAGTATTGCTGATTCTATGACCTCTGGGTCCTATAGTAAGAGAATGAAGCTGATTCCCCAAATTTCAACCTATGCCCTGGGATAGCAATGACTTTTCTTGATGAAAATTATTCTTCGTGGGACATCTCATGTTGGCAGGCTTCTCTTGCCCTATTTATTCTATATCCCAGATAAGCTGACTCTTGCAGTCTACATTGCCAAGATTTCCAGGGCATCCATCTTGTGGCTACATTCAGCATGTGAGAGGCATAGCCATAGAATTTGATGAAGTAAAAAGATGTTTCTAGATTATTTCTCCTTCTTTTCCTTTTACCTGCACCAATTCATGAATTGTGGTTTTCTGTCCCAATTGCAGTTCCAGCTAGAAAGACTTTCTTCCACTAAGCTTCTCCCAAATCATCATAATCCCTGGTTCAAGACCAAAACACCCTCCCTTCTAGAGCTGTTAGTGGCTTATTGCTATAACTAATTTTTTAATTGAATTACCATCCCCGTATAGATTTTCAGCCTTCCCTTCACCTTTGATCAATTCCCTGGGTTTAATTATTGTTTTATAAAATACTAGATATTTAGCTTACCCTTATAGGGCTTCACTGATAGATTATAATAGCAATACAGCAGAGACAGTACTTGAAATATTATGATTTTGGTGGTTAAGATACATTGGAATTGTGCCTATTTTTATTTTAGACATAGCATAGTTCCATGGATTTTTAAAAAAATTTACTCTGCTATCATATAATTATGCATATCTCTCCTTTTAATCATATAAAAGATTTATATTTCAGTGCTGTTAATTGCATTCACAATGCTGTACTATACTCAATGTCATCCATTACCAAAACATTTCCATCATTCCAAATAGGAATCCTGTACATTTTAAGCCTTAATTTCCTGTTTCCTATCATCATTCTGTCCCCTGGTAACCTATATTCTAGATTCTGAATCTATGAGTTTCCTTATTCTAATTGTTTAATCAGTGAGATTGTGCAATACTTGTCATTCTGTGGCTGGCTGACTTTACTTAGCATGATGTTTTCCAAGTTCATCCATGTAGTCACATGTATCAGGACTTCACTCCTTATTACAGAATAATAATAATAGTATATTATATGGATATACTACAATTGGTTTATGCATTCATTAGTTGATGCACACGGGTTGTTTCCATCTTTTGGCATTGGTGAATAATGCCACTATGAATATTGGTGTACAAATACCTGCTCAAGTCCCTGCTTTCAATACTTTTGGTTATATATCTAGCAGTTGGATTTTAGGGTCATATGGAAGTTCTATACTTGGCTTTCTGAAGAACCACTGACATGTCTCCCACAGTGGGCTAAACTATTTTATCTTGCCACCAGCATTGAATGAGAGTCTCTATTTCTCCACATCCTCTCCAGAACTTGTTACTTTCCTTTTTTTTTTAATAGCAGCCATTCTAAAGGATGAGAAATGGTACCTAATTGTGGTTTTAAACTGCATTACTCTTGGGGCTAATGATGTTGAACATCTTCTCATGTGCTTTCTGGCCACTTGTATATCTTCTTTGGAGAAATATCTATTCAAATATTTTGACCATGTTTAAAATCAGGTTGCTTGTCTTTATATTGTTAAGTTGAAGATTTTATTTATATATTCTGAATATTAAACCTTTATCAGATACATCATCCCTAATTTTTTCTTTCATGGCAAAGGTTATCATTTTACTTTTGTGATTAAGTCTGTTGAGGTATAGTTTTAAATTTTGATGGGGTCCCATTTTTTATCTACTTTTTCTTTTGTTGCTTATGCTCTGAATATAAAATCTAAGAAAGCTTTGCCTAACAGAAGGTCCTGAAGATTCTTCTGTATTTTCTTACAGGAGTTTGATAGTTCTGGCTCTTACATTAAGGTATTTGATCCATTTTGGGTTAATTTATGAATATGTTTTGAAATAAGGTCTTTTTTTCTTTTGTTTTGGAAATGGAGATCCATTTTTCCCAGCACAGTTTATTAAAGAACCTATTCTTTCTCTGCTAAATGTTTTTTAGCAGCTAGTCAAAAATCAGTCTGCCACAAATTTAAGGGTTTATTCCTGATATCTCAATTCTATTCCACTGGTTTATATGTCTGTCCTTGTGCCAGTATTGGTACTGGGCAAAGGCTGTGTACTCATCTACCTAACTCACTCAATAACCAATTTCTGAGACACTGAGATTTCAAAGAGAGAAAGAGTTTATCGCAAGATACATAGTAGGAGCGCAGATGGCCTAAAATTTATCTCCCCACATTTAGGGGGTTCAATGATTTTAAGGATTTTTAGCAAGGGAGATAAGGTCATTTTGAATAGCAAGTTCAAAGCAGAAAAGGAGACAATGTTATCATTATCGTTTCAATAAGAGAACATAAATTGAAAGGAGGTGGCTGATTTCAAAGGATTAAGTACCTTAGAAAAGCCATGCTCTAATCCTAATCCTTCTTGTGGAGAGAGCCTTTTCTTTTCACCCCTGTTCTGTATTGTATAGTGGAAACTTGATTAGATTACTTCCATGGAGATGTGATTTACCCAGTTATGGGTATTAACTTTGATTAGAGGGAGATGTGACTTCACCTATTACAGATAGGTCTTGATTAATTTACTGGAATTCTTTAAAGATGAAGCATTTTGGAGAGAGTAACAGAGCCACCAGAGACCCAGGAGAACCATGCATACCCACTCAGCCAGAAATCTTTGGAGATGAAGAAGGAAAATGCCCCCAGGGAGCTTCATGAAAGAAGCCTGGAGAGAAAGCTAGTAGATTTTGCAATGTTCACCATGTGTCTTTCCAGTTGAGAAAGAAACCCTGAACTTCATTGGCCTTTCTTCAGTGAAGATAACCTCTTGTTAGTGCCTTAATTAGGACATTTTTATAGACCTGCTTTAATTGGGACATTTTCACAGTCTTAGAAATGTAAACTTGCAATTTAATAAATGCCTTCTTTTAAAAGCCATTCTGTTTCTGGAATATCATATCCCAGCAGCCAGCAAAGTAGAACAGATTTTGGTAGAAAGAATAGGGTGCTGCAGTTAGCAAATACTGAACATGTTGGAACATCTTTTTTAATGGATAAGGGGAAGATTCTTTAATTGCTGTGAGGAGCTTGATGGAGAAGGCACAAAATGCTTTGAAGAGACTGTTGGTAGAAATGTGTACAGTAAAGATACCTCTGATGATGTTCTAGACAGAAATGAGGCAATGTGTTATTGCAAACTGGAAGGAAGGTGATCTTTGTTTTAAAATGGCAGATAATCTGGCAAAACTTACTAGTGACTTTGGCTGGAGGGAAGATACTAAATGCCATGAACTTGGATATTTAGCAGAAGAGATTTCCAAATTAAATATGGAAAGTGCAGCCTGATTTCCCCTTGCAGCTTATAGTGAAATGAGACAGGAAAAAAAAAATAAGCTGAGAACTGAACTTTTCAGTACAAAGAAACCAGAAATTGATGTTCTGGAAAATTGTGGGCTTCCAAAAATGCAGACTCCAGAGACTAGTGCTCCATGTGAGATTATAACCAAATGTAGAACTAGTCAGCCATTTCAGAAAAAAATGGGATTGGATATGGAGTTATCCAGGAAGGATTTGTGGAAACTCCTTCTTTCTGATGGGAATGATCATTGCTTGCTACATAGAAAGCCAACAAGAGTGCTGTGAGACATGTATAAAAGGAACCACTGCCAGTCTTGATTGGGGAGCTCAGAAAAGGGAAAAAGCAAAAGTAGAGATCTGCCTCTCTCTCAGAGGCAGAACCATGGAGAATAAAGTTTGAAGTCAAGATGACTCAGGTCAGGAGAATGGATCCAACCAAGTACTTGGAGAGGGTGAGTTTGTTCCAAAGGCAGAAGATGGGCCTTCTACCTCATTGCAGTGGAATAGTTGTGCCTCCTCAGGCTTTCGAGGAGATGGAGCACATTCCCTGGTGATTGGGGAGAGCCTGGCTATCATAATATGGAGGGGTTGAGTGTGTGCCCCAGAGATGGCAGAAAGCCCAGGTGCAGCTCCAATGCTTGGGGAGGGTGGAGCCAAGAAAAAGGTGATATCCCCAATGTCTCCCAAGATTGCATTTGGAGAGAGGAGAGCCATTGCATAGGCCCTTGGAAATGGTGGAACTGCCATTTTCTAAAGCCCCAAAGATAAATGACTTTCAGACATTGAAATCTAATGAAGTTTGTTCTGCAGGTTTTCAAAACTGCTTGGGCCCACCACCCATGTTCCTTCCAATTTCTCTCTATTGAAATGGGTATATATATCCTATGACTGTTCCTCCCTGGTATATTGGCAGCAAATAACTTGTCCTGAGTTTTTATAGGTCCAGAGCCAGAGAAGAATTTTTACTTAAAAACAAACCATGCTTGTAACTAACTTTGATCAGAGATATTGTACTGTTTCTGACTTTGTATTGCATTTGTATTGTTACTGAAATAGGTTAAGATTTTCTGATACCGTGATGGAATGAATGCATTTTAGTATATAGGAAAACATATCTTTTTTAGTGTCCAGAGGGTGGAATGTGCTGGTTTGAAAAGATTACGTACCCTAGAAAAGCCATGCTTTAATCCTAATCCAATTTGTGTAGATAGCCATTTCTTTTAACCCCTATTCAGTACTGCATGGTGGAAACTTGATTAGATTATCTATATGGATATGTGACTCACACAATTGTGGATATTAACTTTGATTAGAGGGAGATGTTACTCCACCCATTCCAGGTGAGTCTTGATTAATTTACTGGAATGTTTTAAAAGAGGTAGCATTTTGGAGAGAGCAACAGAGCCACCAGAGAGCCAGGAGAACCATGCATGCCCTTGCAATGAGAGCCCTTTGGATAGGAAGAAGGAAAACATCCCCAGGGGGGAACATCATGAAAGAAAAAGCCTGGAGAGAAAGCTAGCAGATGTTATCATGTTCACTGTGTGCCTTTCCTGTAGAGAGAGAAATAATGAACTTTATTGGCCTTTCTTGAGTGAAGGTAACCTCTTGTTGGTGCCTTAATTGGGACATTTTCACAGCCTTAGAACTGCAAACTTCCAACTTAATAAATTCCCCCTTTTAAAAACCATTCTGGAGTTCTGAGAAGAAGGCTAAATAAGGTAGCTTGAGTTCATCCCTGCTCCATGGAAAAGTTAGAGAAGGGATGAGAGGGCAACTGAGATAGTGATTCAAGAGTGCAGCTCACCTGGGAGAACCTTGCACATAGGGCAGCCCTGGTGGCAGAGATTGAGGAACTGAGATGCAGAAAGCTGGAGCCTGGTATGTAGGCATGGAACCCATGGGAGTGCACAGATAGGGAGATGGGAATTAAGAAGTAAGGGAAACCACATGCCTTGAGCACACTACCCTCACCAGCATAGTCCTGTGACCTGAGACTCACCCTACACCCCACACCCTGGAATTCTGTCACCTGCCCTAACTCCCAGTGTTCCAAGAACCC
>PVIY010029436.1:0-32015 GCA_004026745.1 Myrmecophaga tridactyla
AAAAAAAAAAATTGAAAAAAAAACATAAGAAAAAAATAAAAAATAAATAAAAAGAAAAAAACCACTTGATCAAATGTCATGACCTCTGTATATCTTTTTCTGTTGAAGTTTGAAATAACCTCTCCAAGTTTGGATTCTCATAATCGTCAATTGGAAAATACCCATGGAGGCCATTTTTTCCTTGCATTTTTTTTCCTTTGCAGATGATGAAACTCAGTCTCAGAAAGCTGGGTGAAGAGCCCCAATTCTTCATCCTAGAGTTTTCTGATCTGTAGTGATGGCCCCACCAAGCCATGCTGCTGACGCTCTGGCATGGATAGTCTCTCTCTCTCTTTTACCTTATGTCTTTCCTTTATGTAACATCATGTTTGAAATTCCCTCAAGATCTCTGGCAGATACCAAACTTCTTTCCAAGACTGCCTTCTACAAACTTATTTGTTTCTTTGGTCATTCATTTGTTCACTTATTTGTTCATTCATCCACTTATTATTCACCCATCAAATATTTCTGAGCTTCTTTGTGGGTCAATATGGTGATAGATTTCGAGACCCTGCTTTTAAAAATAATACAGCCTTGTGGGGAATTTAGGTAAATAGATGTATAGTTTTAATTCAGTGTGATAAGGATTGTAAAAGAGTTCTGAGCCTAATCCAAATCTAACCCTAACTCTGAGTGGTTCTCAACCTGAGATGTTATTTCCCTACAGGGGAAATATGTATACAGACATTTTTGGTGGTCAAAACTGGGGGCTATTACTGATATCTAGTGAGTAGATCCTGGGATGCTTCTAAACATCATACAATGCACAGGACAACTCCCCACAACAAAGAAATAGCTGGTCCAAAATATCAATCCTGCCAAGGTTGAGAAATTCTGACCCAAACCCTGAGGTGACTCTAAGCAAATGCTTGAGAGCCCACCTGGCCACAAGACGTATCCCCAGGAGAAAAGCATTTAATATCACTGTAACATAGCCATATTTATAAAAATTTCCCAGAAGAGCTGGGAGCTGAGCAGTCCATTGTTATCAGATTTCTTACTACCCCAGATTTCTTGCTTCCTTTCTTAAAGATATGGCATGATTTATATGCAGTCTTGAGTCACCAAACCAAGACCTAATTTTTTCTAAAATTTTGATACTGATCAGGGTCCTTGCTATCACAAAGACACAAGCATATTTGTGTTCAATGGGCCTTTAAATAATGACTTTTGTAAGTTCTACCTTTTAAAAACATGCCCTGTAAGGGTGCATTATCTGAGGAGGAAAGGATTCCCACCCCCTTCCAGAGAAACCGGTCATTAATGAGAAATGAATTTAAAGTTAACAAGATCCTAGAATAAATCAGTTTCTAGGAGTCAAACTGGAATTTTCGAAAGGTGAAATGAGAAAATTAACTCAACAATGAGCTCTGAAATTGTCAATAACTGTGTGGGTGTGACTCACCCCAACTTCAAAAATAAATATCTTCAAAGTCTCATTGATGTGAAAGCTTTGTTATGTCAGGAAAATACATGTGTGTTGTTAGGCTAAATTCAAAGGCTTCCCTGGGCTCTGCCTTCCTGACACTAGGGTACAAGCTTTTGCACTGGCCCACTTCTCCCTCCCTCTCTATCTCACTTTCCTTGGAAAAGTATTTCAAATCTGACAAAACATGATCTGGGACAAAAGAAGAGTGCAATAGCTACTGTAGCTTCTCAGCTGAGAGGGAAGTATTGCCCAAAACAGAAAACCGAGGAAGATAAGTTGAAGGATGAATCCAGCTGGAAATCCTCAACCTCACCCCACCCCACCCCCCACTCCAAGGCCTTCTGAGGATTTCCCTCACTCAGTCCAGTCTCCCCACTTTTTTCCCTTTGGACAAAATGCAATATCAGAAAAAGTCATCCATAAGTTAATAAAGATTGGGCAGGTACTTACCAGACCACACAAAGAAAAGCAATAAATATGCACCTACCCCCTCCAAAGGCCTGCCCCTCCCACTTGGGATCCTACAACTCTACCATGTCACACCTTGCCTTTCCCCCAACACTGTCATCAAGGATTCCTTGTTAGGGGGTACTGTCCTGTTCTTACTGATGACAATTGAATGAAAGTACAACATGCATGAGAGGCCAAATCAAAATAATATAGGACAGAAGAAAAAATAGGCTACAGAGAAGAGATAAGTTTGGACTAATTTAAGAATCCTGTTAATCTGGAATTAACTATATTCTAATAGCTCTCTGGTTATGGTAGGGAATGAGGAAGTTGGGTGTAGAAAGTAAGCTTATGCGGAAGACAACATGCTTTGACCAATCCCCATATGTAGAGTTAAGGAACGATATAAATATTTTATTTAAGTTATCTTGTTTGGGAACCCTTAGGATGATAAGATAATTCCTACAGCAGAAGCTGTCAAACCTTTTGACCCTAACCCAAGAAAGATATATTTTGTATCGTGAACAGTACGTAAGTATATGTCAGCAGAATTTTCAGAAAAGAGTACTTAAGCCTGACAGGAATTTCTATTCCATCCTACCAGTTGTTTTTCTCAGAGTTCTATGCCTAAGCACTAAAATGCACTGATTAAGGTGACTTCCAAAGAGGCCTAATTCCCTGCCACGGAGTATCAGCTCCATAGAGGGTAACTCAGAGTAACGCATAGTCTGCATATTCCTAAAATAAAACCTCGTGTTCCTACCTCCAAAGGTTGAAAGGGCTTCCATGGCTCCATTATATATAGTATTACTATGAGATGATGTCTTATAATCCCACAGGATTTGAACATAGTTCAAAACCTGGTAAACACCTACTGTGAATAAAGCCCACCAGAAGGACTACTAAAAAAGATGCTTTGAGAAGTAGCACTCCCTCAAATCTTGGAACCAACGTGTAAAAACTCTCAAAGCCTCACTTTTTGGCCTTGGGATACTTAGGTGGCCATCATCCACAGGTCCCAAGAGGTTGAAAGACGCTCGGCAGACTGGTTGGTGATCCTTATGGGGCTCTTCTAACATAGCATCTTTTCTTGATGACTTTTGATGAGCTTCTGTGCAGAGTTTTGCATGAAAGAACATACTCTTCTTCGGCATCAGTAGAAAAAGGGAGAAAAGGAAGGCTACAGAGACAGAGGAGAAGGAAATGACATTGAGATAAAAGTAGGACAGGTTGGCCAGGGAAACTGGGAGCTGGGCCAGCACGGAGGCCGCCTTGTAGGCCACCAGCATCATGCTCCTGCAGTAGCTGCTCACTCTCTGGTTGTGTTCAGGGTTGACCATGTTGTAGATGTAGGCATAGTAGGCTACCTCGGTGGCGGTGACCAAGCCATAGATGACCTCCAACACCTGCCTGATTTATAATCCTTGACCAAATACAAGCAGCTCCCAGGTCATGATGAAGCTGATGCCCTGTAAGATGATAACTGGCTTGTAGCAGACGTAATTGGTGAGAATAAATATGGGGAAGAGCAGCAGTGCCAGGTAAGAGTATGTCCAAAGAGGAAGGATGTCTTTTGTGATCTACAAGAATAAAGAGGACAAGTGTGAGGACAAAACAGCATGAAGTGAAATGTGCTACTTGTCTCTCATCTCTGGCACATACATTATTGAGATGATGTGTATGCTCCAGGTCATGTTGCGTGGCCCAGTGCCAAAGCGGGACCAATTTGATACTTGACATGAATTCTAACAAGACAATGAAAAGTAATGGAAAACTGAAATTCCAAGAAACAAATTGGAAAGATAACAGATATCCATAACATGACAATTCATACCTCCCCATGTTAAAAAAAAAAAGGGAAGGGGGTTGCTATTGTTTTCATTTTAATTATCTATCTGCTTTTTAATACTCTTAAATGTAATTTGATCTGCATAAACTATTGAAGTTGGGAAAAGAGGCCATAATGGCTTAACCTTTCACACTTTACAATATTCTGGAGTTAATCCAAGCCTGCTAAAGGTCTGCTGCGTGAAAGTATTTAACAAAAGTTTTCTCACCTAAGTCAGAACCATACTTGGCTGAAAAAGATATTTCAGAATTGGGATAAACTGATCATCACCACCTTTGATCGGCTTCAGTATGTGAATGTTCAGACCACTGGAACACTGCCTGGGTAATCAGGCAAATATAGAACAAAGGGCCAGTTCTAGATCGCCAGAGAAACAAATGTGTTTGGGTCTATTTCCTGCTCTTCCACATTCTTGGCCCTAATTTATTGGACTGCTAGGGAAGACTTAGGAGACAGGCTTGTTCACTCCCTTGCTTAAGTCCACTTGGACCACAATTTCATATGAAATACTCATTGCATTAGCAATTATCTGAACCCAGCCATAGTGCATGATTATTTCAGTTACCATAAATGGAATGTATAATGGATAGAAGTTGACACAAAAAAAGTTGGGGTAGACCCTCTCAAATCTCTGTTCTTTCTGAATTTACAGGCTACTGAAATAAACCCAAAGATTTACTGAAACTGAGTTGTCCTTTGTTTTGACCTGACCTTTCCCCTAACTCATTAGTACCCCAAGGTAGAGTTTTATCTAAGTGTTCTTGAAGCTTGGTAGTTCTTTCTTCTCTCTCTTCCTGCCTTTTAAGTGTAGTCATTGACCCCGGGAAGGCTATACTCCAGACCTGCTTTCTGTTACACTCTCTGGAGTCTAAATCTAGCCCAGTGAGTCCTCCCTGAGAAGCCAGCTTGTACCTAGTGGCATCAAGATGGACCTGTTCTTGTCTTTACCATGAGGGAAAATGGGGAATTGGCTTAGGTGTGAAGCTTCCTTGGTGTTGGGATAGGGGATATGGATCAGGGATGGGAAAGAGAGGCAAGGGAGATACAGCTGTTATGCCTGACGAGCCAAATACCCAGCCTGCAAACCAGCAGTCCATGAAATCTTAAGGAAAATGGACACATCTCCTTGTCTTATCTTGGTATCGCTCAGTGGCTTAAAGCAATGGTTTTCTATTTCTAATACCTGGAGGGTTTGTTAGAGAAAACAGACATTCAGATTCAGTAGGTCTGGGTGGGCCTGAGAGTCTACATGTTTAGCAAGTTTTCAGATGTTAATGATGGTCAGGGACCACATTCGAGAATCACTGACTTACAGGCTTCTTGGAACTAGGTTCTCTGTATGACTTGAAGTTACAATCAGACAATATTTGTAAATAAAGAGATAAAATTTTTTCACATACTTTTTAGTAACTTTTTTTTTTCCAAATATTATCTATATTATACTCTAAGACTTGTTCTCATAGCTAGGGATGACTTTGTTTTATATTAATGTTAATGAGCGAGAAAATCTTGAGTCAATCCTGCACAACTAAAAGATTTATACAGTAAGATTGTTTTGCTTCCACTCCATTAAGTTGTAGCTAAAGGGTTTATATTTTTTACACAATAAACACATGAAACTATTTAAGGCCTATTTGTTCACATTTGAGAATGTAACAGGCTCTGATATTTTATTCTACTCAAAGCTTTGGACCTTAGTTCTAATTAGACTTAAACGTAGAATAAGTGTGCTTTTTGGTTAACTTAGACCCTGAGGCCCATATATTTACCTGGTCCTGATAAATAAGGCATAAGGAACAGTTCTGATGGTCTCATCATGGAGAAGAATTCAAATAAGCAGAGAATGACTGTGGGAAAAACCCAGAAATGGCTTGGTGAAGTTTTTTCCAGTACATGTCAGGTTAAACTGTCATAATGAAAAAAAAAAAGCCAAAATGGTGGTCATCAATCCAGTTGATTCATTTTTATAAAACACATTCTGTTTCTCTTGCTTTCTTTTGTCCCTCAGTCTAAACAAAATGGAAAAAAAATCATCATGAAAGTGAGAATACATCACAGAACAAAACCAAGTCTTTTTTTTAGGCTTCTCCTTCTAAAGAGAAAACTGATAATTACTGGAAAACACTATGAATAAGAGATTACATTTTAACTTCCCTCAGCTGGAATGGTAAGATCACTGATGAAAAATTATTTTTCTTTGTATAAGTCAGTCAAATTCTCCTTAAGTCTTTTGCAGATAAAAAAAATATATCAGGGATTTTATGCTAAGGTAGAAATCTTGGTTGGAAGATGAGACTTTGAGTTTGGTTTAAAAAGTGAAACAGGAAAGGGAATGTTCAATAGACATAAAATTCTTAAGCAACCATCTGATTTATGCCCTTTCATGAACATGAAGCTACTAGTGAATTGAGAAATCATTTTAAACAGTATTTCAATATAGTGGACAAAATAGCCTTTGGGGAGTAAAGATTCATAAAGCAGATAGGATCTGTTGCTTTTTCTGGGTATCAAATTCAAAGTGTACTTGGCTTCATCTATGAACTTAAGTTAATTTAAACTATCATGCATCTAGGTGATTTTAATTTAAATACTGTAAAATACAGATAAAATTGACTATTTTAACCATTTTAATGTGTACGATTCAGTGGCATTAAGTACATTTACTATATTGTGCCACCATCACCACTATCTAGTTCCAGAATGTTTTCCTTCTCCAAACTGGAACCTCATTTCCCATTAAACAGTTGTTCCCCACTTCCCCCCTTCTTGTAGTTGTTTTTAAAACATATTTTCAGAATAATTGCATGTATCAAAACAAGATTTCATGGGTGAAATTAAAGTAAAACACTTATAAATATTTTTCTTAGTCTTAGCTGATACCTCCTGTTCTTGTATTTTTTCATTTATATTGCTAGTGCTGAGAAGTGAGAATTTATGTTGAAAATAATCCTTAAGGTTAGATGGTTGAAGGGAAGTTAAAGGCAACTTTTAAAAGGCAAACAAACAAGAGTTCCAGGGTTGTCATACTCATTCATTCATTTGTTCACTTCCTCCCTGAAGCCTCCCTGAACCTCCCCCAACTGGCTTCACCCTCTTTCTTCACATTATGCTTCACCTCCATTTCAGTTCTGGTAAAGTTTTACTTCTCGGTGGTCAGGAGAACTCTGAAGTCAATTGGATCCAAATATTTTTCTGCTACTCACAAGCATGCAATCTTTGCCACATTACTGGACCTCAGTGCCTCAGTTTCCTCATCTGTAAAACCTACTTTATCTCATGAAGATGGAATGTGTTAATATTAGGCCAATGCCTGGCCCACACTAAACCTTCAGGACATGTGAGAAATTCATCCTGTAGCGCTGATGTCTTTGAAAGGCTTTGATGTGTTGATTGCACATCTCCCCCGTAACCCTGAAACTCCAAGAAGGCAGGCATTCATCTTTGTCACCCCAATATCTAGCACAGTATCTGGCCCATCAAAGGTATCCAGGAAATGCTCACTGAAATTCCAGTCAGCTACTTCCTTTATCAAGGATATGAACAGATGAGTAAAAAAGAATACAGATAAATAAATAAATAATGGGGGGAGAAGATAAGGGGTAAAAAATAATTGGGTAGATTGCAATACTAGTGGTGAATGAGAGGGAGGGGTAAGGGATACTGGATGTATGGGCTTTTCTCTTTTTCTTTTATTTCTTTTTCTGGAGTGATGCAAATGTTCGAGAAATGAACATAGTGATGAATACACAACTATGTGATGATATTGTGAGCCATTGATTGTATATTTTGGATGGACTGTATGGTATGTGAAGATATCTCAATAAAAATATTAAAAAAAAGAAAGTGTAGGTTGTTTACCTACAGAATGGGAGAAAATACTTAGAAACTATATATCAGATAGGAGTTTAATATCTAGACTATATTATGAACTCCTATAACGATCTATTTTGATTTGTATCAAACTAGTTTCAGTGATATGGGAATATTCTACTCCTATACATTTCTGTCCTTCTTCCTTTATATTGTAATTGGCTCAGATTGCAGATTGCATCTTTATACATTGTATGATCATTAACATATATAAAGTGTTATCTTACAAAGTTTTCTGTTAAGTCATTTGGGGGCAAAAAGTAGTTATAAACCTAAGGTACAACAGCACATTATTTTATATTTACCTATGTAGTTACTTTTATCAATGTTCTTTCTTTCTTTTATGGCTTCAAGTTACTGTCTGGTGTCCTTTTATTTCAACCTGAAGGATTCTCTTTAGCATTTTCTTATAAGATAAGTCTTCACATACTGAACTCTTCCAACATTTTATCTACAATTATCTTAATTTCTTCCTCTACTTTGAAGGATAATTTTGCCAGATATAGAATTCTTGGTGGACCATTTTTTCTTTAAATATGTAATCCCACTGTCTTCTGGCCTCCATGTTTCTGTAAATCTTATTAGGGATCCCTTGTATGTGACAAGTTGCTTCTCTCTTGCTGCTTTCAAAATCCTGTCTTTGGATTTTTGAAAATTTTGCTATAATATGTCCTGGTGTAGATCTCCTTAGAGTCATTCCTGCTTAGAGTCTGTTGAACATCCAGAATGTGTAAATGCATTAGATTTGGGAAGTTTTTGACCATTATTCTTTTCAAATACTTTTTCTGCACTTTTCTCTCTCTCTCACCATTTTTGAACTCTAATGACACACACATTGGTACATCTGATGGTGTCCCATAGGCCCCTCAGGTTTTGTTCATTTTTCTTCATTATTTTTTCTTTCTGCTCTTCACTCTGGATAATTTCAGTTGTCTTGTTTTCCAATTTTCTGATCCTTTCTTTGGCCCATTCAAATCTGCTGTTGAATCTATCTAATGAGATTTTCATTTCAACTGCTGTATTTTGTGGCACCAAAACTTCTGTTTGGTTCCTTTCCATAAATTCCATTTCTTTATTTTGTTCAGATATTTTTTTCCTAATTTCCTTTAGTTCTTAATACATGGATTCCTTCAGCTAATTGAACATATTTAAGACAGCTGATTTAAAGTCTTTAACTAATAGCTCCAATAAATGAGGGATGATATCTGGCAAATTCTTTTTTCCTGCAACGGAACCATGCTTTCTTGTTGCTTTGTGTGTTTTGTAATTATCCATTGGGAGCTGGACACTCTGAGTATTATTATCTTGTTCTTCCACTCCTCTGGAATTGCTAGTTTGTTGTTGTGGTTGGTGTTTTTGTTGAGGGCTGGAGCCACGAATTTCTGACTTCTCCAAGCTATTTTTGCTCCCAAACAGGGAAAAGAAAGAAAGAAGAGAAGGAAGAAAAGGTACTGCCTCTTTAAGACTACTGTGCTGCTTTTATTGAGGGTTTTTGATGAGCTATTTCAGATTGCTTAAGAGCCAGCTCTTAGGTCGGCTGTTGTTCCTCCCACCCTCAATAAAAGCAGCAAAGGAGTCTTTATTCCACCTGGAATTTAATCAGAACACAATCCTCTGGATTTTCAAATCCTAGGTCCCTCTACCCACCCTGGCACCAACAAGCTGTACCAGGAATCAGGACTGCAATCCCTATTGTTACCTACCCCAAAGTTGGGAGGTGAGGGATAGTAGCTGCTGTGAGGAGGGTGAAATTCATTGATATTTACCAGCTTATCAGCCTCTTCCTTCAGCCGTCCCTGGATGCTGCAAAGTGTTCCAAGACTCTAGAGCTTCAAAATAGTCAGTTCAGATGGTTCTTGCTGGTTAATAGCTGTTTTGGTATGGGACTGAATCCTGGAGTTTCCATTCATTATCTTCCAACAATCCTCCTCTGTACAAAAACTCTTTAATTTTTGTAAAAACAAATTTTAAAATATTTTCCTTCATGACTTCTGATTTACATGTCATACAGTTTACTTCAAACCTGGGTTTTCTAGGGCCCTAAATCTCTAAAGCAGAATAGAACCCAGAGGGAACAAACCAGAAAAAAGCTCTTACACATCATGTCCATGTGAAGAGGACGTCATGTTTCCCTGACAGGGAACACGTGGCTTGTCATGAGTGTCTGTGTTCAGTCTGTGCCTCGGACAGCCCCAAGGTCCCTGAGGGGCTGGCTCCTGCCCTACAGCACTCTGAGCATGCTGCAACCTGGAGGTGAGCCCATCCTGAATGTAGTGTCTAAACAAATATTTGTAATGGGAGAGGGAATTGTACATCACTGGCAGTTTGTTTACCTTGAGACAAAGTTCTTAAAGGAGAAAAACTAAAAGTTATATACTTTTAAGAAATTATTAGGATTCCAGATTTATTGACCATTTCAAGTACCAGTCAGTAGGATACCTACTTTTTTTTTTTCAAATAGAAGGTTTTTTTGTGTTTTTTTTCTTAATATATAAAAGCCTTCTTATAGGGCAGGCAACGGAGGCTCAGTAACAGAGTTCTTGCCTGCCATGCTGGAGACTCCGGTTCAATTCCTGGTGCCTGCCCATGGGGGAAAAAAAAAGCCTTCTTACAAGAGAAAATTATGACTTTTGTGAGAAATTTATCCTGGAGAGATTTTAGAACGCATACTGAGGGGTGTTCTCATGTCACATAAAACTCTACTTGCATTCAAAAACATTTGAAAAGACAATTTCCAAATCTATTAAAGACTTTACAGATGAAGAGTTGCTGTGGCTTCTGAACCTATTTGTTAAGACTAAGAAACCACAGTATCTTCAGGCAACTTGGCAAGAAAACTGACAGGTGTGAGGGGTAAGAGTGAACATGGATCTCACCCTTGCCTGGTGGGTGGGGTTATCTAATCCCAGGGAAGTGGCTTCTGCGAGCTGCTTCAACCAATTTAGGACCGGACCCTCCATTTGCTCTATCACAAGGAGTTAAGCTGAGCCTATCAAAAATAAGAAAGCAGTCTCAAGTCTGAATTTGTTTATGAACAATATAATTTTCTGCATTGTTAATAAATAAAATTTTAGACTATTAAAGTATTTCATCTTCCTTTCATCATTTCTACCTATGAGTTTCTTTTATGAAGCACATGGGGTTTTTGCACTGTAGCACATATATACAATTTGAAGTAAATGCTCATAATATTCCTCCTGCTTGTCATACAACCAGTCTCATTGATTATATGCTTCAGTGCTTTGGTGGCTCCCTTTTCCCATTTATGTCTTTATTCCACCTGGAATTTATATCAGTGAATTGCAAACCTTAGCATATATTAAAGTGTCCCTGGAGAGCTAGTTAAAAAACTGCTCCTGGAGTGCCCCAGAGCACCTGGCTCAGTGGAATGAGGCCACGGATGTATATTTCTACCAGGCTGGGGAACTGCTGAAGCAGTTGCTTGGGGTCAAAGAACTATTGGAGCAAAGCATAAGTAAGAGATCCAACCTTGAATCTCTCAACAGGCTACCCAATCATCCTCACATTTATCTTTTCCTCAGTAAATTTAAATACCACTTTATCATAAACTAAAGCTTGTTAATATATGGCTCTACTTCAGGACCCTCTGTTCTTTATAATGACCTTTCTGTCTATTCCTATGAAAGGACCTCATAATGTAATTATTACATCTCTAAAATGTTTTATGTTCTAATATTTGTTAGTGTTAATTTGCTTCTCCTTACTCTTCAGATTTTTTTTTCTGGTACACTTTGCACAGAGTCTTCCAAATAAACTGCACCATCCAATTAAAAATATATATATATATAGTCCTCTTTTTTGGCATTTGGCATTTGTTTTGGTTTTACACTGCATTTATGAATTAATCTAGGAAGAAGTATTCACAGCTTTATATTGTCTTTAAGTACATGTTGTCTCTCCACTTATTCAAATCTTATATGCTCCAAAAAGTTTTTAAGTTTCCTTCATGCACACATGTGGTACTTTGATAGCCTGCTACTTTATATAAGTGGGGTCTTGTCTTCCACCACATATTCTATCAGGTTATTGTTCGCACGCGGGAAAACACCAGTTTGCACTATATGTTAGTTTTGTAAACAAGCATGTAATTGAGTTATTTTATTCCAACTGTTTTTTATCTGACTCTCTTTGGTTCTCTAAGTAAACAATCTGTAACCATAATAGTTATGTCTCTTTCCCTGCAATTTGCAATGAACTGTTAAGTGAAAAAGAAAAAGAAAAAAAAATTCAGACATTGGACCAAAGAATGTTTTCTAGCTGATCAGAAAAATTCAAATAATATCAGCAAGGTGTTTTCCAAGTTATTTCAAGTTGTTCTCTGTAGCGGGGACTACAAGGTGCCATTCGATTCCCAATATGTAAGTGACTTAAAATGGTTTTGGAAAAGGGAAAAGAGGTGGAATCATAGTAGAAGGAACATGGGCTCTGCAGGTGCACAAACCCCAATTTCAAATCACCCTTTCAAGTTATGTGGCCCTGGACAAGTTTTCCAGTGTTTTGGGGCCTCCATTTTCCTCCCCCTCATAGTGAGAACTGGAAAGTCCATCACACATGGCAGAGGTCAGCAAAGCTCCTGGCATATGCCTGGAGCGTTGCAGGTGCTGACGGCAGCTGAGACTCCTGCCTCTTCCTGGGGAATACACACAACCCCCATCCAGCTTCCATGGCAATGGTTGGGGGAAGTACCATCTTTGCACAGAACTGCAGCATTTGCCATCATCTTACTGGTTTCTATTAGAGCATGAAATGCATAAGCTGCAAGCAAGTTCTAGAGTCTGAAATAATTAGGTTTTAAGCCAGTTTAGCAAGCAAGTTTTTTTTTTTTTTTTTTTTTTTTAACACTGATCTGTTCTCCTGGCAGTTAAGAGGAACATCAGAGATTACTGCTTATCAAAGATAATTTTTGTAGAGTGAAATATTTAAAAATTGCATACTTTATAAAAACCCATAATTTCCTATGGCTAGACCCATTACAGCTTTTGAAAGTGGTTTTCAAGAATAAAAAATTGGGATAGCAATAAAACGCAGAGCAGCAGACAGCTGATAACAGAGATTGTAGCCAGGAAACCTCCGATCCTTCTGCTGAATCCGTTTCTCAGCATGTAGCATGGATGAAATATCACTCACCATTTCGGAGACCAAGTGCTTTGGTTCCAAAGAGACCATGGCTTAAGGTCTTTACGTTGGAAATAACTCCACATTCCACCCTAACTAGGCAGCCAGATTGCAAGAGCAGAATGTTTACCTCAAAATGCAAAGACTTGATTAGATTAGCAAATTCACCATAGCCGCGATTAAAAATTTCACATATTATGTGATCTTGTGGGACAAATAACTACCAAAAAAATCTTATGACTATGGAATCTGCTACTTGGGGTCTGACCCCCGTTGGCTTCTTCATTGATCTATTTTGTCTATAGGTGTTCTGCCTCCAGAGCTCCTCTGAATGGAACGGTTTTCTTTCTGGCCTGTGATACCTAATAACCACCTGGAAAGAATATAACGAGTAAAATATTCCCTGGTGATGTGTTCACTGCTGAGACTGAAAGGAGTAAATAATTGCCATGAAATATGAAAAGGTTCCTTCCTTCGGACTTCTTTCTTCTAATTTCAAAATATTTTCCCACATTTAAAAAATAATGGTTTAGCTATGTAAAATGCATCTCTGACAGACCTGGAGTCCTTAATGTCTGCTAAGATTTCCACTACAGATGCAAGAAAAAAGGTCCTGCAGTTTCTGTGTGTCTGATTGTGGCAGTCAAGGTTGAATGGGGAAATACAGGAAATTCTAAAAGCATGGGGAAAGGGAAATAATCTGTGAAACTCAGAAATGAACTTCAAAGAGCAATAAAATAAAGGTTTAGTTACAACTGTGAAAAAGGGACAAACATTGTATTTACAGTTCCAGGTCATCCCAGGGGCTTAATTTAATATTGGGGGCAGGAGTTAATTTTTGGTTACTTTTCAACTTGTTTCAAAGGTCATTGGAAAAATCAGTTAAAATGTTAACTATATTAAAGGCTCTGGTTTGCTCCTGATTATGTTAAAATGCATATTTTAACATAATTTAATTATGTTAAATTAATAATTAATTTAACATAAAAATGCAAATATCTAAACTTTGCAAGGAAGGCGGTGCATTTGAAGCAGGGACTGGGTTCCGGAACACGGGTCTTCCCTGCCGACGTTTCAGACCGTGCCGCCGGGAAGCTGCCGGGAGCAGGGGGACACTTAAGACCGTAGAGAGCACTGTGAGGCGACCCTCAGCTTTATTGTTTTCCTCTGTTGTACTTCCGCATAGCTGGTGGACTTAACTCAAATTCCTTAACCTCTCTGAGCTTCACTGATTGAAATGTTTGTGAGGAGAAAGTGAGATCAACAGGAAAAACCCAGGACAGCACCTAAGGCAGGAATCCCGCTCTTCCCGGTGAGCCCCTCCGGGCCAGGGCCCTCGGACGCACGTCGGCGGCTGCGCAGCTCCGGCCCCGAGCGCACCCGAGCCATCCCGAGCGGCCCCGAGCCGTCCCGAGCAGTGGCCGAGCTGTCCCGAGCGGCCCCGAGTAGTGGCCGAGCTGTCCCGAGCGGCCCCGAGCGGCCCCGAGCACTGGCCCAGCTACCCCGAGCTGTCCCGAGTGGCCCCGAACAGTGGCCGTGCTGCCAGTGCTGGACGCTCGCGGGGAAGCGGGTTCCGTTTGGGAAGCCACCGGGCCGGCGTGGTCTTCGCGCGGAACTCCGTGTGTTGCGTCTGCAAGAAAGCGTAGAAGATCTGACTAAAATCCCCAAGGATTTTTTTTCAAGAAGCAAATGTCGTCCTTCTAGTGATTGGACGGTCGTCCCGCCGTCATATCGAGCTGTTCTGCAAACTAGGTACTCTCATGAAGTCTATGTTGGTCCTGAAAGAGAAATTTAGAAAAGACTGGGAGTGAGAAGAGGTGAGGAAAGCGCCTCCTCAGGACAGAGCCCCATGTCAGTGCACAAATGCTGTCTGGACGCGTTGGGGGCCGGTGGCGGGCGGGGACTGGCCGGGCTCAGCGAGGCCGAAGGCCCAGGTCCGGTCGCGCTGTGACCCTCATTCCCCGCGATGGGAATGGATGGGGTCGCGAGCCATCGCCTCTGTCCCGCAGCTTGTCGCGCCCCGCGTGTGGACCTCACCAGCAGCCTCGGAGTCCCGTGTGTGCCTCAGCACGGAATTGCTCGCTTTTAGTTGGATCCTGGGAGCAGGACCTTAAGTATTTGGGGTGTAGCATCCTGGTCTCGCTTGCGGACCCTTGCGAGGAGTTACGAAAACATACAGAGATAACGTGACAATTGAATTGCAGGCTGAGAGGCGTAAAGCTGAGGAAAGCTATAAAATTCAAAATACCGTTCTTAGCATTTGTTTACTGTATGGTGTATCCAGTCAATGAAAAATGTGGGTTTTTTTGCCATTAAAATTATAAATTTTTATAAAGACTATTAAGGTAAGGGAGAGCAACTCAAGAACATTTATTCAGTGAAAATCCAGGATAGCAAATTGTATAAACAATATAACCCTATTTTATATACACCTTTTTGTATGCTTAGGGGAAAACAACAACAGGAAATTAACGCACCAGAATGTTGCCAGTAAAATGTCTCTATATGGTAGAATTATAGGGCTTTTATTTTCTTCTCCGTATGTTTCTATATCTTCCATCCTCTCAATAATGAATATAATTAAATTTTAAGGTCAGGAAAAGATTGTTAAAATTGTATGAAGTAGGGCAGTGCAGCGGTGGCTCGGTGGCGGAATTCTCACCTACCGGGCTGGAGACGCGGGTTCGATTCCCAGAACCTGCCAATGTCAAACAAACAAACAAAATGTATGAAGTAGAGTGCACGGAGGTGGGGGGAAGGGTCAGTGGGAGAATTCTCTCCTGCCACGTGGGAGACCCGGGTTCGAGTCCCCTCCCATACCCTCCCCCCCCAAAAAAAAATTATGTGGAAGACACAGTACTATATATAGCAAGCTCCACAAAATTGCAAATTAAATATGCTGCAGTCCACATATCTGCATCCTAATTGCTTTACTAGGGGGAAATGTGACAAATGGAACATCTTTCAAATTTCCCATCTACAAAACATCTTTTGTGTTTTTGATAGTGAGGTCACCACACACCCACTATCAATTTCACTGGAACTTTTTGTTTTGGTTAAAGGGAAAAATATTTGCTTTAGGTATTTATGATGTATATTTAAAATATGACAAGTGTGCTTTTTGAGAGAAAATTTTTAAATTTGTTTAAACTAGAAAACATTTTTTAACTTGAACGTACATTGTGGTTAGTTTGTACATTGCTAGATAGCTGCTATTTCACTTCCAAATTACCTTTATTTAGAGGATTATTGTCTTTTTTTTTTTTTTTTTACATGAACAGGCACAGGGAATCGAACCTGGTCTCCGGCCTGGCAGGTGAGAACTCTGCCTGCTGAGCCACCATGGTCCACCCTTGTCATTTATTTTTTTAGATTCTTAATATGTTGGATGTGACAGAAGTTCTGTTGAAAAGTACAGCAAAATGAAAATATTGGTAATTAACAAGCATAACTCTGCTTTGAACGTATAATGCTTTTTATATTCACCCTATGAAGTCACACAGAAATATGTAATGTCTCCAAATATATGAATGTTGTTTTCATATATATGTACATGGACATTATGCCTTTAATCAAACTGTAATTTCTCATTAAGTTAAAACTTAAAAAGATAGCATCTAATATAATAAATACTAACATCTTTCCCCCTTTGAAAACCACTGTTAGCAAATAGCAGACTTTTATTTCTTCTACTGAAAGCTTAGAAGATTTTGTAGTAATTAACGATTATTTCTAGATTTGCCTCCTTTGAAAATTCGACACTAGAGGACAGTGTGATCACAGCAGGGTTGGATAGAGAGAGATTAACTTCACAGTAAATCCAGACAAGTGTGTTCCAACAGATCCAGCCCAGGCACCTTTGGTTTCATCTGTTTTGTTTATTGATGTTTCCCATAGGATTTTTTTTAATATAATGAAGAAAATGAATCTGTTATTGTATCATTCACTCTTAAGTTACAATTATGTCAAAATAAAAATAGAATGAAACTTTTGCAGTATAATTCTAAAAACATGTATACATTTAGTCATAGGAACGTCTGCATTTCTGAATCAATTACATGCATGAT
Organism: Myrmecophaga tridactyla; assembly: GCA_004026745.1. NCBI lineage: Eukaryota > Metazoa > Chordata > Mammalia > Pilosa > Myrmecophagidae > Myrmecophaga > Myrmecophaga tridactyla. The sequence goes on from PVIY010029436.1 coordinate 16,841, forward strand.
ATCCATTAACCAATAAAAAATAGCAATATGAGAATTTATTTTTCTACGTGGAGATCAACCACTATACAACACACACAATACAAAACCTCATAGCAACAGTGTGAGAGACACTTAAAACCAGCAAATTTAAAATGTCTACACACTTTTTTTAAGGCAACGACATATTTTCAGTCCTTGACACCTTCTCACAAGTACAGTATTGTAATCGTGTACAATCTCACACTGAAAACCTAACGCAAGCGCTGAGCACAATTTATATGCTGTGGTCTACCCTACTTAAGTACGAAATACATACATGCTGTTACTGATATTTTGTCCAATAAATACTCTACAGCATTTTGAAATTTTAACACTTATGCAAAACAACTTGTGAAAGACTTATGAACCTGTTGTCAAGGTTCGCCTCCAAGCTGTTTCCACAGACCTTGGCTTGGTTAAGTGGTAAAATGGCAGCAGCCTCAAGGTTCATACTGAATCAAAATGGTACACATGCACATCAATCCATGTAAAAATACATATATACAGATGACACAGATTGGTGCAGTTGGAATCAACAATACAAATGCATGCATTTGAGGTACTTATTTCTTTGATGATGAGGTATAATTATACATAGTTATTTTCCTCAAGTGCTGAAGATTTCAGACGTGATCAAAGGAAAAGCTGCAACATGTGTAAATATGAGAAATTTCTATTTTAATTTCAACGTGCTATACTTTTAATGTACATCTGTTTAACATTATGGGCTTACATATTTAGTTTAGAATATTTACCTAGCAATAAATCTTTTCGTTGTAAGGAGACTAACCGGTAATATACTTGGTCAAGTGACTTAAATAGCCCTGACAGCCCCGCCCGCCACGTGAACTGCCGCAGCAGCCGCCTCACCTGCCGGGTCAGTGAATCCGCGGTCAGCTGGCGCCACCGCCGCCGCCAGCGCCCCCCGCGACAGCCGGGGACAGAGGTGCGGGGCGCCGGCTGACCGCGGATTGTCAGCGCTCCCCCAGCGTTTTGTATGTTACAAAGGTTCTGCTGCTAATAAGCGTAAAGGCTGCTTTCTCCCCTATTTTATTTTATTAAAATTTTTTTTTGTCTCCCCTATTTTAAAGTCACATTATTCCAAGAACTTTAGAATTCAAAGTCACGTGAAATGAGCTGTCTGTCCCAGCTTCTGTGGGTCGGGAATCCACCCGACCTGGATTCCAGTGAAAATCGGTGCTGTTTCGGGATGACACTGAATGTCTGTGTGTGAAACGAAAGGAGATGAATTAAAGTGCTTTTAAACTCACATCTTTCTTTAGCATAATTTTAAACCCCCGAGGAGAAATTTATCTTTTTGATAAAAACAAGCCAGAGGCCAAAAGACTGGTTGGAACCTGAGGTCAGACGCTGAAGACTTAAATTTAAAAACGAAAAGAAGAAGAAAACTGTGTTTAAAATCATCCTTAAATAGCAAAAACGCAGATCTAGAAAGGTCAAGAATTCTTTCTTTGGAAAAAGACTCATTTTGTATCTCCCACCACCCTCCCCACCTTGCAGCATTTATTTCAAATTTAGCATTTTATATTAAGTACATTTTAAATTTCCAGAGGTAATTAAACAATTTATAACTGAATTATAAATTATAATTTTTATAATTGCTATGTAATGATATGATTTGTTATAGAATATATTATTTGTTATATAATTATACATATATTACTATTTGTTATAAATTGTAATTATAAACTGAGATTTGTTTTATCTTAGTTTTAAAGAACTTAATTTTGGTTTGCTTGTTTGAGATAGTGCAATTACTACAAAAGGCAAAGTTGGAAATTGGGGGTGTGGTTTATTTTAATTCATGGAAATCTTTGACTATTCAGCTTTAAAACAAAATCGGTTAGCTTTAGGAAAATATAAAACATAGAATTCCAGCAGAAATATATTACAACTGAAATTTGTTAAAGTGACAAAAACTAGTATCTTTTATGAATTGTTTCTATCTGAATAGTATGTGAATTCATAGAAAAAATTCTGCTTATATTTCTTGGTATTATAAAAGTATAATATCTGATTCATTTTCCAATTATTTTTGTTAAAATTTAATGGTAGTTTTAAAAATTTACATTCTGGTTATATTCTATGTTTCTATACTCTGGATATTATAGGTATCAGGAAATTTAAATTCAAATATTAAGGACATGGGAATTTATATTTATGCATGCTTTCACAAAATTAGGACTATTTCTGCTGTCTTAGAGATGCCAAAATTCTTTTGCTTTTTCTCTTCTTTGCTCTAGGGTTCTTGCCTATTTGAATTTGGTTTGAGAAACTAAGAAATTAACCATGATAGAAGCCCCACCTGATCGGGATGGAAGAGGACCGCCCCCTCCTTGAAGAGAGGATGAATGGGAAAAGGTGCTGGCATCAGGCAAGAATGTAAAAATGGGAGGTGATCTTGAGGGAGAAGATGGGAGTGAGCCCCTACTAGTAACAAGGAGAGCAACAGTGTTGCTAGTCTACTTCTTGTTCTTGGGTTAGACACCAGCCTCCTTATTTCTTAGCTAGGATCTCGCCCACTTACATGTAGAAATGGGTATTGTCTTTGTTCCTCATTGCTACCACCAGGCAATTACTCCTAACCTTTGCAGGGGAGGATGGCAGTTTTAAATGTTGATTTCTTTGAAACTCATTTAACTATACCACTTTCTCCTGCTTGCTGAAATCTACTGATCTCCTGGTCTCTCTTCCTCTGTCCATACAAGTCTTTGGCATCAAACTCTTCATCCAAGCCCTGCAGTTCTTCAATATCCACACAGAATGCATCTTGTCCTTCTAGTTCTCCAAACTCTTCATTTCCAAAGGTCCCCTTTTCTACTCTATCTTACCTACCCACTCCCATGGCCACACTCTGTTCTATCTCTAATCCAGTCGTTTGGCTTTGTCTACAATTACCTCCTTCCTGCTTGTTCGATCAACTACTTCCACTATTCCCATTCTTCAGCTTCACCAGGACACCTCTATTCCTCCAAACTCTAGCCTTCTCCTTTCTTCCCTTCTCTTGTTATTTCATCAGACTAATACCTTAAACCCCATTGCCTATCCATGTTTTGGTCAGACTTTGTAGAAAAAGCTCCAAGTCTGGAAAAAAAAACTTTTCTGCTTTATTTCTACTTGCCAGAAAAAGTCACACAACAAAGTAGAATGGTCCCACCATAAATTCATAATCACCCACCTCAATGGGGCTTAGCAGTAGAAGGCAGTCCTTGGTTTCTCTAGTTGGCTAGTGTCTCCACTCTCCACATTTGCCATTTCACACCTTCTCTGTGCTTCTTAATCAGTTAATTCTCCTTCAGCTCATTCTCAGAAGACTTTAGAACCTAATTCACAGAGAGAAGGCAAACCACTGAAAGCCATCTTCCTTAGTCTCTCACCAGTATGCAAGCTGATCTATACCTGCCCCATGCTAAGCTCTCCTACTCTGTGACACCTTCTCTTTCTTGCCATCCTCCAGCTCTTCACGGCATCTGAGAACATTTACACTGCAGTTCTTCCTTTTATGTTTCATTTATGTTACTTAAATTGATTCTCCTCATAAAAAGAAACATGTTCAAGGTTTTCCAGTTAGAAAACCTTCTCTTGACACTGCAGCCCACTTCAGTTATACTCTGAAATATCTTGAAAAAAATATTTATATTGATAATATCCATGTCTCTCATCCCTCAACCCACTTGAAAGTACCCACTCCCTAAATGGAAACATATCTTGCCAGTGTTACACAATTATCTCCATGTTTCCAAATCTGATGAATACATTGCCACCTCTTATTACCAGACTTCTTGGTATCATTTGATTCTCTTCCTTTGACAGCTACTACAACCAAACCCCACCTGGTTCTCCTCCTTCCTCTTTGGCCTGCCCTTAGACAGCTCATGATCTTCACCCACAAACTCAGGGTACTCTTCCATTGTTCTCTATCAGAATAATTGTACTACCAGAAATCTAGACATTCCCGCTCCTTTAACTCTATATTTACTTCATCCCTATGTTCTATCACTTATACTTTGAATAGTTTTCAACTATGTCCTCCTCTCTATTTCTACTGCTGATCTCCCAGAACCAGCATCATTATCTTTAGTCTGAATCAATGCCTCCTAACCGGTCTGCCTACTCATTTTTTACCCTGTAGCCAGAATGATCTTTTTCAAATACAGAAATAAGCATCACTTTTTAAGTAAAAATTTTCAAATAGCTTTCCAATCCGCCAACCATGGACCATATGACCTCATGTATTCTGCCCTTTCCTCATCCAATATGGCATCTTAAGCCACCCTTTCTCTCATGCTAGTTTTTTGGCACCCTAGTAATCTTTCAATTCCTCAAATACACCATATTTCCCTGTTCCAGAGGACCTCTGCACATGCGATTAGATTGATGACAAATTTTCCCTTACACTTTACCCTGATTTTCTTCTCTTTACTCTTCAGCTCTCATCTCAGCTTGGATGATTTTTTTCCCAGAGATGGCTTTGTAACTCCCCAGTCAAGGTCAAAGTCCTTTGTTACTTCCTTTCATAGACAGTCTTTGTTTAGAGCATGTTACACAGTTGGTGATTTAAAATTCATTATTGTGCCTATTGGATTAATAACTAAATCTTCCATTAGTCTATAAGCTCCATGACATCAGAAATAAATCTATTATTCTTGTTTACAATTATATTTCCAGTGCCTAACAAAGGGTTTAGTAGAGGGAAGGCTTAATAAATATATATTTTTAATGAGTAGGAGATCTATTGAGCCCCAATTGCCTCATCTATATAATAGGGATCATAATATTGGCCTTATATGAATTCTAGGTGGATTAAATGAGCTATGTGCATATAAAGAACCTGGAGTGGTATATGACATATAGTTGCTGCATGGTATTATTTAAAAAAAAAAATTTTTTTTTAACTGGAGCAGTTGCAGGTTTACAAAACTGGCATGCTGAAAATACAGAATTCCCATATACCACCTTCACACTTAGTTTTCCCTATCATTAACATTTTGCAGTAGTGTGGTGCCTTTGTTACATTTGTGAAACAATATCATGGGCATACTATTAGCTATAACTATACACTTAGGTTCACTGTTTGCCTTATACAGTCCTATGGTTGTTTTACTGTATTTTTTTTTTTTAAATTTTATTCTGGTAAGATATATACAACCTCAAATTTCCTCTTTTAACCACATTCTATTATAAAATTCCCTGGACTTAGTACATTCACAATGTTGTACTACCATCCTTTACAAAAACTCTCCCATTAACCCCAAAAGAAACTCAGTAACAATTAAGCATTAACTCCTCATTCCCTACCTCAATCCTGGCCCCTCAGAACCTCTATTCTAGTCTCAGACTCCATGAATTTGCTTATCTAATTATTTTGTATCAGTGAGATTATACTATATTTGTCTTTTTGTTTCTGGCTGATTTCATTCAACATGATGTCTTCAAGTTTCACACATGTCAAACTGCACCAGAATGTCATTCATCTTCATGGCTAAATAATATTCCACACAGTGTTTATCCATTTGGCAGTTGATGGACACTTGGGTTGCATCCATCTTTTGGCCATTGTGACTAATGCCTCTATGAACAAACAGTGTTCAAATGTCTGTTTGAGTCCCTGCTCTTCTATTCTTTTGGAGATAAGCCTAGAAGTGTAATTGTCAGGTCACACACATTCTGGATTTGACTTTCTGAGAACCCACCAAACTCTTTTTCCATGGTGGCTGTACCATTTTATTACATTCCCATGAAAAGTGTTCCTATCTCCACATCTTCTTCAACACTTAATATTTTCCATTTTTTAATGGTAGTCATTCTAATGGGTATGAAATTGTATCTTATTATAGTTTTCATTTGTATTTCCTTAATGGCTAATGATGTTGAGCATCTTTTCTTGTGCTTATTGGCCATTTGTTTATCTTCCTTGGAGATATGACTATTCTAGTCTTTTGCACACTTTTAACTGGGTTGCTTCTCTTTTTGTTGTTGAGTTGTAGGATGTCTTTATGTACCCCAGATATTAAATCTTTATCAGATATGTGGTTTCCAAATATTTTCTCCCATTCTGAACATTGTTCTTTTACTTCTAGGTTAAAATCCTATGTTGCACAAGAGTTTTTAGATTGATGAAGTCCCATTTGTCCATTTTTTTCTTTTGTTGCTTGTGCTCTGGGTATAAAGTCCAAGAAACCATTGTCTAACACAAATCCTAAAAAAGCTTTCCGATGCTTCCTTCTAGAAATTTTAGAGTTCTGGTACTTATTTTGAGGTTATTTTTGTACATGGTATATGTTAGGGGTACACCTTCATTTTGTTGCATATGGAAATCCATTTTGCCTAGCACCATTTATTGAAAGACTATTTTTTCCAAACTGAATGAACAAAAATCAATTTGCCATAGATGTGAGGGTTGATTTTTTGAACTCTCAGTTCAACTGCATTTGTCTATATGTCTATCTTTGTGCCAATATCTCCTCATTCCTTTTAAGCTGTTCTAGGGTCTTTACTTCTTCCTCTTTCCTTGCCTGCTACCCCTGAAGGTTGAACACGCGTGGCGTATAACTTCAGCTTGGCATCTAAAATGATGAATGTGACATCTAAAATTAAATGGTCAACTGTTACCGCAACCTGATAATAAATGGAGCATGTGCTCTTGACATCACCCCAATGGCCGTTCACAGAAACTCTTATAAATAGCTGAAGCCGGCAAGGTGTTCGTTAGGGCAAAGTGACTAAACTATTTCGCTAGTGACATCTACTGGTGGCAGTTGGAGTTGTCAGGCTTTTTGAGATAAGGAACTTTGCCTCTATGCAGATTCCTAAAATGAAAGTTCTGATGTAAGGAGAGGGGCACCTGTAGAGCACATAGGGTGCTAGAAAAACAAAGGTCAAGACCCCTTATTTCCCTCCCTTCAGGAGCTCCCATTCTCGTAGGCTGCAGCTGGCCACTACTGGAGCTTTGAAAGTTGCTTCAAAGATGCTTTTCTTATCACATCCAATAATATACAATTTTGAGATGTTGCAGCTACTCTCCAATCTGGGGCAAACTATGAAAATCAATGAGATTTTAATTATTATTCCACTCGAGTAAAAGACTGTCTCCATTCCAGACTCAATGAGGAGTAGAAATAACAATTCCATACAAATAGCTATTTTGCTATTGCCCTTTCTGTTCTGATATAAAAAATGTTCTCTATCCTCCAGGATATCCACTCCAGTGGATAATGTTTCATACTTTATTTTACTTTATTAAGAGCTCAGTCACTTCTCTAACTTAAAAAAAATATATTTCTATTGAGATATCTTCATACATATATAGTCCATACAAAGTATACAATCAATGGCTGACAATATCATCACATAATTGTATATTTATCACCATGATCATTTTTAAGATATTTGTATCACTCCAGAAAAAGAAATAAAAAGAAAAAAGAAAAGCCCCAAACATCTATATCCCTTACTCCTCCCTTTTATTGACACTAGCATTGCAATCTACCCAATTATTTTTATGCCTTATCCCCCACCCCCTATTATTTATTTATTTATTGTCATTATTTTTGTGCTCATCTGTCCATACCCTGGATAAAGAGAACAACAGCCACAAGGTTTTCACATTCACATGATCACAGTGTAAAAACTATATAGTTATACAATCATCTTCAAGAATCAAGGCTACTGGAACACCGCTTAACAGTTTCAGTTATTTCCTTCTAGCTATTCTAATACACTAAAACCTAAAAAGTGATATCTATATAGTACATAAGAATAACCTCCAGAATAACCTCTCGACTCCATTTGAAATTCTCCGATACTGAAACTTTATTTTGTCTCATACAGACGTGTAGTTACTGAAAAAAACTGACTGGAAATGTATCAGAGGGATTCAAAAGGATACTCCTTTTACCAGACTTAGAACAAAATACCATTAATTAGAGTTGATAAATGAAATACAGGGACCTCACTGAATTTAATAAATAAGTGTTTTTAAACTTTTGTACAGGGCAGTCCCACACAAGGAAAAATTATCCTGTGTCCTGAACAATTTTTAAATGGTTCAGGTCATATTTAAAAATATTTCTAGCATAATGATAAGAAATCTACAGTATGAAAATTATACTTTGAAATTATTCACTTATTTGTTATTATAACAACAACAAAAAAACCCTACTCAGATACTGTTTCCAGAAGCTACAATCAACCAACCACAACTTCTTGTATTACTGCCTGTTTTTCCCAGTGGGCTCTATAAATACTCTCTTTGCCTAGTAGAAGACATTATGGTCTCTGACTTCTTCAGTGCTAGAGACTCACACACGCCTCAACATGTGGTCAGATTTCAAAACAGAAGATACATCTTCGACAGATTTCATCACCGCCACAACCTCATCTCATTATATCAGGAATTATTTTGACACTAAACCCATAAAATAAAACTCAGGCCATTTGCAAAAATATCATACTATTTTACATACCAACGCAAGGACTAGTTAGCAATATACGCAGCATTTTTTTCCCCAGTTAGGCAGTTATTACTATCTACATAGAGGGGCAGCTGCACTCTGTTGTGCTTGGAAGTTGCCAGAACTTGGTCACCATTTCAGAAAATCACATCATCAAGAGCAGAGGAGTGGTATTTGAGTGCCTGCGCCTGTCTTGCATCTGCTTTTGCGCCTGCTGCATTCACTGTGGTTTTACAAGACAGGACAGCAGCCACTGCTTCATTGTGCCTGAGCATCAGCATGCTGAAATACAGATGATTTTATTACTAAATGTTTCCTTTCACTTATTCCCCTGGAGTGCAATTGGGGTATTATATTGATATTAAAATATTTTGTGTGTTCGTAGGTTTTATTACGTGTGGATTTCCTTCTAGGATAATAACAGAATATTTGATATTAAAAGAATGAATGGGTCTGATGGAGCTGAGAACCAGCCCTTCAAGCTGAAATCACGTCCCGACTCAGTACTCCAAGCCTGTGACAACCCGCCTGGCTGTCGCCCTGTCCCTGCCCCTCCTCTCACCCCACCACCCGCAGGGTCTATTTGTCCAGAGTGCGTTGGCGCGCACCCCTGCTGAGTACAGGCTGTTCTCTCTCTGACACACCCGCATCCTCCCCTAGGCAGGTTTCATCCTTCCCCAATTTGGGTTCTCCCTGTCCCTGACAGGGCTCTGCCCACCCACGGACTTCTGTTTCTTTAAATTACTCATTTTTCACAAACAAATTTGTTGCTTTCTTTCTTTCTTTCTTTTTTTTTTAGAGGATCCATCGGTTTATTTTCAAAAAGAGATGACCAAAAAGGGGGGAAAGTACAGAGGCATTCCCGCAGAACAGGACAAACTATCAAACCACCTGTCAAAACAGAGTGAAAGACAATGTCAGGGGCTGTGAGGGTGGTTCAGTGGTAGTTCTCTCGCCTGCCGTGTGGGAGGCCCGGGTTCTATTCCGGCCCACGCACTTACCCAAAAAACAAGCAAGCAAACAAACAAACAAAACCAAACAAGGAAAGATTCAACAAATGTGCAGCAATAACGGAATACTCACATGGAAAAAGAATGAAATGTGACCCCGCCATACAGCATACAAAATAAACAAACAAACAATGCCAGGTGGCTTTCACACTCACACAGGTACTGTTCCACTGTGTTACAGCACAGAAATGATAATCCAAGAGATAAATGTTTATAGCACTTTGCGCTTTACCTTGGAAGGGGGACTGTGTAGGATCAAAGTCATTCATTTAGAGTCATCATCTCTCTCTTTTTTCTTTTTAGCTTTTATAAACGGAATTTATTAAATTACAAGTTCACAGTTTTAAGACCATAAAAATGTCCAAACTAAGGCATCTAGAAGAAAGATGCCTTGACTTAAGAAAGGCCGATGTCTGTCACATGGGAAGGCAGATGACTGGCATCTGATGGTCCTTGTTCCCAGTTCCATTGCTTCTAAATTCTGATGCCAGTGGTTTCTTCTGTAAGCATCTATGGGCCTACACTTAACTCCCCTGGGACAAAATAGAGTCATCATTTTTAATCCTCTAACTCTGGGCTGGCCAAATAAGACAGTAATCCTGTCGATATTAGTTACGGCAGGCAGTAACACACAAAGTCAATACTCTGTAAAACCCCATTTATGAAAACCTCCACATAGTTCAAGCCACATACAATAAATTCAAGGCATATACAGGTGTCAAGAAAACACAGGCCTGTTGGCATTTGGCAGTAGAGCTGATCATTTTGCTGAGAAACAGAATACTTTTAAGAATGAATGAGAACATTGAAAGCTGTGCAATAAATATCTAACTCTAGTACAACTGGCTGGGCCAGTGAATGGTATTTATAGTCAATATTTGTGTAAACAGTCTTTATTGCTTTTTAACTTTAAGGATTGCTCTATAGTCAAATTGTGAAAGTCTTGTCAATAGTTATAGAAAGGAATAAAATGTCACTTAGATGTGAAAACAAAAGGAGAAACAACAGAAGCTCAGAACTGTAGGAAGAGAGAAGAGTGGAAGAAAGATTAGGGGCTCTAGCATGCAGTTAGAAGGAGGGGATTGCAAAAGATCAACATCTGAGTGAGTGGTACAAGAAATAAAGGGGGCAGTGATTTAACAGGAGATGATCAATAGAGGCATCAAAACAGTGACCTGCCTCTGTTGGGGAGGTGCAGTATAAAGTAATTGTAATAGTCTTAAATCAATGGATAGTCTCTTAATATTGGTAAATCAAGAAAAAAGGATCTGAATGCATTGCCAAAGGGTAGCTCATAAGTCCTAACTGAAACCTAAAACCAGAAACTGTTAAGAACATTGACCTTGGTTCTCCCAAGAGAGAGGAACTGGGGCTGAGCCTGGGGTGGGGTCATGGGTGCGGGTGGCTGAGAGTGAACCCCCGCCTTTCTCTATGGGGTTAGAATCTCCCTGCTTTGCTAGAATGTTTACAACATTTAAGAAGAATGAATGATGCTTTCTCGGGGTGCACATGGATAAGTTATGGAAAGTGAATCTTCTCCCAGCACCACCAGTCCCAATCCAGGCCCAGTAAAGCAAAAGTGGGGGATATTTGAGGAAGCCAATGTCTGAAGCAACAATGCCTTTTTGTTGTTTTTCTTTGTGTGTGAAAGAAACCAACGTCCAAGCAACAAGCAAGATGCCTTTGATCAGCTGTTCCTTCCACCAGGTAAACAAACTTTGGCTGGGAAGGAGAGGTTTACACAAACGGGTAGGCTATCAAAACAAGCAAAACAAAGCAAAACAAGGCTTAAAGCGACGGGCGTGTTCTGCACTCAGCTCCCAGGGACGCGCTGCCACCCTCCATCTCCCCAGTTTCAGCGCCTCCGGCTGCACGGTGGAGGCCATCAGCACTTGCCGCACATCTCCACCCAGCCACGGAGCGCACGGCGGCCTGCCTCCTCTTGGCAGAGGTGGTGGGCAGAGTAACCGAGTCAGAAGCCCATTTTCACATCTGCCAAGGAAGCCTCTACCTTTGCAGCGGGAGAGAGCTTTCCTATTAGAAATGAACGGCGGCTGTGGCTCGGGCGGCGGGGGTAGAGCGGCAGTGGGCGGCACCCCTCAGCCCCAGCAGGGAGGAGGCGCCCACGTGTCAGCTGAACCTGCCCCAGCGCAGGTGGGCACCAAGCCAGAACAGGCAGCGGGAAGGTCCGACCTCCAGACAAAAGAAAGTGCAGCCAGGAGGGAAAAGAGGAGCAAAGGGAAAACAAGCCGATGTGGCTAAGCAAGAAATTAAGGAAATGGAGAAACTATTTCCCCTGCAAAATTGGAGAAACTAAAAAAATGAGGGAAGTCGAACCTGTGATGACTTAGGAGAGAAAGAAGCCAAGTCCAATTATGTCTTATCAGTGGTCCCCAAATCTCCCTTCTTACACAATCCAGAGGGAATATTTCTATAAACGATTTTGAAAATGAAATTTTTTTTTTACTAGCTCTAGAAACATTTTTAAAAAGGAGATTGGAATTCCAACTGAGCCAATGTTTTAAGTGTCAATGGTTTTTTAAAAAAATTTAGGCAGTGTAATCATTCGGTGGTTGTTTATTTTCGGGACAACCAGGAAATTGTGGGATATTGAATTATGGAGGGTTTGACTGTTTTGGATGTCAACTTATCCCATGGGTTGGGGGGTGGAAATGCCATTTTTATAGCCTATAACATAACGCATACTAAATGGTAATTTGGAGTCACAGTCATGTATTTAATATGGTTTAAACATTTAAAATTTTGCCTATTCCCATGTTTAATAGAATTGTTTCTTAAAGAAAACCACTCCCTAATCTTGGCCCTGTCTGTTAAAATAGGTCTTCTATGTAACAGCTCTGACATGGTAATCTGGTTTTCCTAATACCTTTGTTATGTGCCATCAAAGACTAGAAATGTAAGCAGGTAGTTTGTAAAATGTTAAATTGTAAATGAATGGCATTTATGATGTAACAGCTTGTCAACTTTTGAAGATATTGGTACTTGATATCTTCTTAAGGAAAAATTACTGGCAAATTTTAAGCTGGAAACTCACTGGAATAGCATCAAAAAGAATTACAACTATATGACTTTTCAGATTTTTGATGCATGCATTAAGAATTTTTTACAAATTGTTAATAATGTCCACCTTCAAATCGGCCAATAAACTCTCAATTATGAAGGAAAAGAACAATAAATTGCTGCTATTATTTCAACATCGTCTCTGAAAAGCTGTTATCAGATTTTCTCAGTAATTTAATTTGTTAGTGACTAGAAACCACTTGCCTGTTACTATTTCACTAATTTCACACACACACACACACACATACGTACACACACATATATATTTTAGTAACTTCATATTTTAATCTCCTGTGTTGAGTCTTTAACAAAGTCACAATTTTCTTCTGGCATATCTAATTAGGTTGACTTTTTAAAGATCTACATTGTTTCCTCCTTCTTCTCTGATATTTTACCTTAATCCCTGTCTCCAAGTTTGGATACATTATATCCCTATCTTTTTAAATTAAGTTTCTCTCTATGGGAACTCAGAAGTAGTTGGGTCTCTTAGGATCAAAGTTTAGAAATTGACATCCTCTTTGTTGCGATAATTAATGTGCTGTCTTATTTTTCATATTATACCACTTACAATCTATTCCTGAACCCTCCCTGAAGATGTTTGCTGCTGGCTCCACACCATCATTCTCTTTCGCACACATAGGCAGAGCTCATACAGCAAAGGTATTTCACAATCAGCACTATTTATACAATCAGCACTAGTTATACAATTGTATACTATTTATGCAGTCAGTTGATTGTATGGAATGGACCCCAAAGCCCATATACATTCTTGGATTACTCAGTGGTCTTCATAATCTTTCTGGGAGATAGGGAAATGACAGATGAAGGAAACAAAAAAGAAATGACAATGTGGTCCAAGATTCTCATTCCGGGTGTAGTAGAAGGGAAATATCTGTGCTTAGAGTGTGGGCTGTGGCCCATGCCAAAAAAAAAGAAAGTATGGGTTGTGCCCCCAAAATACCTTCAGTTTTTGCCTCTCCTTACTGTCCAGATTCATACTTTATCTCTCTGATTCACCCTGTCTGTGGGAGAGAAATTCAAATACAATCCCGTGAAATAATGGTGTCTGTGGAGTGGACTCAGAGTCCCCAGTGTTTATTCCTACCACCTGTTTTAAATTCTGAAGGCCTGGAAAAGCCAGGCAAGGGCTAAGAAACTTCTAAATGATTCAATTTTCACCTTATAAAAACATCTATTTGGTTTTAGTGATGATGCTTTAAAGTTTTCTTTATAATCTACCATTTTCTATTTTATCACAAAAATAGACAGAGTTTCACCGGGGATGGGATCCATTAAAATTTGGTACGTGAAAATAGAAATTTAGGCATTTAGTTGAATTTCATATATACTTAAATTAAAAATATTCTACATTCACTGATTGGTACTAAAGCAGGAAAACACATTTAGATAAAAACATTATACTTTGTTCTTAACGGGCTGAGATTGGATAGTGTAGAAACCAATGTTTTGGGGGAAGTGGAGTTGTTTAATTTAGTTTTTCTCTGCTACAAAATGAAAAAAATGGAGAGTGGTTTTTCCAAGCCTCTTGATTAAAAACAAGATAATTGCAGAACCTAGAACAATGCCTGGCTCATAGCAAGCACTCACTTCTGCTGTGACCTTCCCCAATGTAATTCAGTATTTTCAACTTCACGTCCTATTGGTGCAGTGACCATGGGTTCTAAAATCCAGTCATGTGCCCTGCTATATCACTAGACTGTATGATGAGATATTTGAAATTGTGACTGTATTAGAAAAATGCTAAAGATGCACCTGAATCAAAATCTGAACAGTGCAAGAAAATGTGTATGCTTTAATATCTCACATTTAGAGAAGTATTTGTTAATAGTTATTATAGCTGAGACTTAAGAGTCTTGACTGTATACCGGGCACTCTTCTAGATTCTTGGCATTATTAAATCCCTATTTAACAAAACTGTGAAGTAAGGCCACTCATGTCCCCATTTTACAGATGAGAACATTGAAGAACAGAAACATTAAGTACTTTTCCCCAATCCTGCAGTATGAGGGGATTGGAAGGAGTCAGGTTCCCTGCAGAATCTGCATCTTAAACTTTAGTCTGAGCTGCCTTAGAAGAATTGCACAAACAAAATGTATCTGCCAGTGGCACCATCAGAATATCATATCAAACTCTCCCACCCCCTTTGCTGTCAGCGAGGAAATCAGGAGGTTGGCAAATTGAACAATTTACGTTATCTGAATTCCGTCTGTTTTTATTCCTTTCTGCACCAAGTTCTGATGCTGCTGCTTTTGCCACCAAGAGCTACAATTGCCCAGCTTCTGAGCCCCTCCGAGCCCCTCCCTCCACTGCCAACCTAGCAGGGAATAGTCTTAAACCTGAACCTTACACTTCATTTGTAAAGTCATGCAAAAACTTGATTCTTGCATCTAGATCTTTCTGGAACTAGAGTGACTGGGTGGGGAGGGATAAGTGGGAACTTAAACCAGCATCTTCCCCAGACTGATATGATCAAAGAACCCACTTCAGAATTTCTTTAGAATGTTGTGCTCAGTGGCTTAAAATTCTAGAACCACAGATTTAGAAAACACACACAACCAGCCTCCCAGTGCA
>PVIY010029437.1:0-32026 GCA_004026745.1 Myrmecophaga tridactyla
GAACCCCCAAAGGGCATTTTGGGTACTCTTTTATAACTCTTTGTAACAACTACTCATTACTATGTAATCATGTGCACTTTGTCTCCTCTTTTAGCCTTTATGTTCCTGTAAGGTATTACCTTCTCTCCATTTCTCATTGATCACCATATTACTATGACAGCCATAGGAGTGTTTAGGTAAAAAGAGACTATTTTTATTGAATGTATAACTATTTCACACTTAAAGCAAGAAATACTAGCCAAGTTAGTTATAATGTTGCTTCAAGCTACTCAGTTTCTGAAAGCAAAGTAGATTCTGGAGAGATTCAAATTATAAAAAGAAGTCTTCTTTTCTCCCTGCCTTCCTTACCTCCATCTTCCAAGCAGACTCAGTTACTTGGATCCTGAAAAGTCAAATAAACAGGTGGGACAAGATGGTGGCTTAGGGAGGTGTGGAATGTACTAGTCCTCTAGAGCAGCTAGTAAATAGTCAGGAACTACCTAGAACAAATGTTTGGGGGACATCTGAGACCAGACATACATCATATAAATGTCTGGAATGGGTGGAAGGGCTGAAATCACAACACAAACCTATAAGTAAACCTCCCAAACTGAGGAGGCTGGCTGCCTCCCCCACTGCCATGGCAGGCTGCTGGGGATACTTCCCCATGGGAAAAAGCAGCAGCTCTCTACTAGAAACAAGTGAAGGGAGTTCAACAAAGCTCCAATTGTGGTTTTAATGAGCAAATTTGGAATGCTGAATACATGTTCTGCACACAGACAAACCCAGAGAAAGCAGGAAAGACCTCTCTACCTGAGGTTTCTCACAGCAGAGAGGAGATGGGGCTAATGAAGTAAAAAAAAAAAGAAAAAAAAGCAGAGGCTTTTGAAGTTGGCCAAGCTCAGAATATTGGGAAAGAAATATGTGCCCAAGAAAAAGTGCACATAGAGTGAGGTACTAACTCCAGCTTTTGACTCGTGAACCTTGGGGGCTGGGGAATGGCTCTGAAAAAGGGTTTTATTATATTTTCTCTCTCTCTTTTTTTTCTTTTTAAAAAAGTATTCTAAGTAGCTCATTATAAAATTGGATAGGGTCAATCATATCTGGGGGAACACTCCTCAAAAAAAGATTCCATACAGGCAATGTAAGAACAAAAAAAGCAAGAGCTGAAAAATCATGATCAGTTAAACGAAAGCTGTGCTAGAAGTCTAGAAAATGTTGAAATGAACACCTAAGCACAGATAGAGAACAAAGCCAACCTACAAGAAAACCCTAGGTAAAAGAGTGAAAAGGACCTCCAGAATAAACTAATCAAGGAAATCACATATCTAGACACCAGCAAAAAATTATGAGTCATACTAGGAATAATGAAGATATGGCCCTGTCAAAGGAACAAACCAGCACTTTAAAGGAAATAAAGGAATTGAAACAACTAACTAGAGATTTTTAAACAATTAGCTAAATCAGTTCAAAAATAAAATCAATGAGTTGAGAGAAGTTATGGCAAAAGAGGTGAAGGATATAAAGAAGACATAGGTAACCATAAAGAAGGACTCAAAAGCTTGAAAAAACAAATGACAGAACTTATGGTGATGAAAGGCACAATGGAAGAGATGAAAAACACAATAGCAACTTACAACAGTATATTTTAAGAAGCAGAAGAAAGGATTAGTGAACTAAAGGACAGGTCATCTCAAATCCCACACACAAAAGAAGAGACAGGGAAAAGAATGGAAAAGATGAGCAGAGTCTCAGGGAATTGAATGACAATATGAAGTACTTGAGTATACATGGTATGGGTGTCCCAGAAGTAGAAGAGAAGAGAAAAGGAACAGAATGACTAATGGAGGAAATAATCACTGAAAATTTCCCATCTCTTATGAGAGATATAAAATTACAGATCCAAGAAGTGCAGCATATCCCAAATAGAATAGATCCAAATATATCTACTCCAAGATACTTACTAATCAGATTGTCAAATGTCAAAGAAAAAGAGAATTCTGAAACCAGCAAGGGAAAAGCAGTCCATCACATACAAAGGTAGCCTGATAAGACTATGTATGGATTTCTCAGCAGAAACCATGGAGGCAAGAAGGCAGTGGTATGATACATTTGAGATACTGAAAGAGAAAAATTGCCAGCCAAGAATTCTATAGCCAGCAAAATGGTCCTTCAAAAATGAAGGAAAGTTTAAAATATTTGCAGACAAACACTTGCTGAGAGAGTTTATGCCTAAGAGACCAACTCTACAAGAAATACTAAAGGAAGCATAACAGGCAGATAGGAAAACACAGAAGAAAGAGTTCTGGAGAAGAGTGAAGAAATGAAGTCTATCCATAAGGATAAAAGAGAAGAAAATAAGATATATCAGAATAAAGTCATGACACATGCAACAATGTATAAAGACTCTGAGTACATTATGTTGAGGGAAATTAGCCAGAAACACAAGGACAAATACTGTATGGCTTCACTAATATGAAATAATATTAATAAGCAAACCTTGAGAGTTAAAGTTGAGAACACAGGATATCAGGAGATAAGAAAGAGGGTAGAGATTTGGCATTTGATGCTGAAGGAATGCAGCATGTTCAACAGGATTGATTCTAAAAATCCAGAAATGGATAGGACAATACTAGCTGATTGTGTGCAAATATGGCTGAAAGAGGAAGGCTAGGGGCATGTATGACACCAGAAGGAAAGATAGAAGATAAAGCCTGGGGCAGTACAACTTAGCAAAACCAAGAGTGGACAATAATAGAGATTAAATGTGCAAATATAAGAATGTCTTTAAATGAGGGAGAACAAATGAATGTCAACAGTGCAAGGTATTGAAAATAGGATGGTATATGGAAAAAATAAAATCAATGCAAGCTAAGCTATATAGTTAACAGTAACACTGTAATATACTTCCATTAAATATAACAAAGGCAATATACCAAAGCTAAATGCCAATAAGAGAGGGATATAAGAGAGAGATATGGGATTATTGGTGGTATTGTTGTTTCTCCTATTTTATTTTAATTTCTAGTCATTTTTTCCCTCTTCTTCTTCATGGAAAAAAATGGAAATGTTCTCATATAGATTGTGGTGGTGAATGCACAACTATGTGAATATACCAGGAACCATTGATTGTTTATTTAGGATGTATTGAATAGTGTGCAAATAAAACTCTTTAAAAATAAAGAGAAAGATACAAGTGCTGGAGAAAATGTGGAGAGACACTAACAGTTCACTGTTATTCAGGAAGTAGAATAGTGTAGCTACTCTGGAGTGCAGTGAGGTGGTTCCACAGGGGCTAAGTATAGGATTGCCATATGATCCTGCAACTCCTATTGTTAGGTATATACTTGGAAGAACTGAAAGCAGGGACATGAATGGACATTTTCACACTGCTGCTTATGGTGGCAGTATTTACAATTTGCAATGGATGGAGACAGCCTAAAGGTACATCGACGGATGAATGAAAGGGCAAACTGTGGTGAATACATACAATGGAACAATGAGTGGCTGCAAGAAGGAATGAAGTTGTGAAGCATGCAACTAGGTGAATGATTGAGGACATTATGTTGAGTGAAATAAGCCAGAAATGAGACAACAAACATTGTAAGACCTCACTAATATGGACTAACTATAATGTACAAACTCTGAGAATTTAAGAGCATAGTTTATCAGGAGAAGCCTTATTGTAAAGCACTAGATTGCAAGCACTTACAGCAGTCACATCTATTCCTGGATTTTAACCGTTATTTTTAAATTCTGAAATACTGAGCTCTTGGTGTATAACCTGGTCATTCCCTGGAACTTTGGATATCTGTGTGACAACTGAGACTCAGAGCTAGAGTTCTACAGCTCTCTTCTTTTTTCTTTTCAACAGAAACTGTTGAAAAACTGAAAAAGAGAGTCTTCAGCTAGAGATATGAACAAAGCTGATGTGGTTAGTCCTAAGGTAAATCAGGCTAAAGGGTAAAGAATGATATTGACTATGCTTTATAACTTCAATTCCTATGTGACACCAAAGGAAAACATGTATTTTTGGTGCAAAATTTATATTTTCTGTAGCATACTTTCTAATTTAACTTGTCCAGTCAGTTATTCAAACACCATAATTATATGGAACCTCGAATAGGGATTGAGATCTTATTGGTTTGTACAGGTTAGTGTAATACCCTGATACAGCTGAGAGTAATCTGGACAGAAGATAAAAAAAAATATTTGCAAAGTCCCTTTGAGGGACGGTGGGAAAATGTGGAAATATTAAACTTCCCCACCCGGGGAAACCTGATATTCTCGCAAGCATTGGGACTCTCAATTTAATAGGCCAAGTTCTTGATCTTGGGGCTTTTCCTTATGAAACTTATTCCTGCAAAGGGGAAGCTAAGACTACTTATAATTATGCCTTAGAATCACTCTCAGAGAACCTCTTTGTTGTTCTGATGTGGCCTATCTCTCTAAACCAGCTCTGCAGGTAAGCCCATTGCCCTCCCCACTATGTGGGACATCCTTCCCAGGGGTGTAAACTTCCCTGGCAACATGGGTTTAACTCCCTGGGATAAGCCTGGCTCTGGCATTGTGGGAGTGAGAAATCTTCCTTGACCAAAAGGGGGAAGAGGAATGAAACAAAATAAAGTTTCAGTGACTGAGAGATTTCAGATAGAATTGAGAGATCATTCTGGAGGTTATTCTTATGCATTATGTAGATACCATTTTCAGTTTTTGATGTATTGGAGTAGGTAGAGGGAAGCACCTGAAACTGTTGAACTGTAATTCTGTAGCCTTGATTCTTGCAGAGGACTGCATAACGACATAGCTTTTATGCTGGGACCACGTGATTGTGAAAATCTTTTATCCAGTGTGTGGGCAGATGAATAAGAAAGGCAACAAAATAAATAAATAATGAGGGGATAGTGGGTATGGGAAGTTTTGGGTGTTCTTTTTTACTTTTTTTTATTCTTATTTTTACTGTTTTTGCAGTACTGAAAATGTTCAAAAATCTATTGTGAGAATGAATGCACAGGTGTATGATACTGTGAACCATTGATTGTATATTTTGGATGGTATATGGTATGTGAAAATATCTCAATAAAACTGCTATTAAAAAGTCAAATAGGGTGGGCAATTGTGGCACAGTGGCAGAGTTCTCACTTGCCATGCAGGAGACCTGGATTCAATTCCCAGTGCCTGCCCAGGTTAAAAAAAAAAGTCAAATAAACATATTTTGTGGTAGTTGGGATGTAGAAGACCCAAAATAGGGTAAGTAAGAAAAAAAATGGGTCTACAATTTCACCACCTTTTTTTTTTTTTTTTTTTTTTGCAGTACTGCACTCTAGGTCTCTTCCTCCCTTCCCCCAGGTCTTCTATCATAAACAGACTTTACATGACTTGGCTGCTACCCTTCTTGGCAGAATACTTCTTGCAATTTTTAATCATTCATTTCAAAATTTTGCAAAACAATTCATTTACTAGAAAAATGACCATAGCACATTGTAAATATGATGCTCTTTTATTATTTGTAAATTTTATATTTTCTTAGTCCATTCTTGATTTTGATATTGACATTATGGGATACAAAGTTGAATACTTAGGAAAATATAACTAGCTAATTCACGAGGTGTGCATCTGCTTACATCCATATATTCAAAGCTAAATTTGAAAGCTATATTAGAAGTTTTAAGTTAATATGATGGTTCTTTTGGAGCTAGGGCCATAGTGACAGACCTGCTGAGACTATACCTGCTGTGAGATGCACTTAATGAAATTTCAGCAGATTTATGCAATGCGCACACATTAATTTTAGTGATAGTTTTATGGGAGAAGGCTTTTCAAGTCTTTTAAACAATAGATGGTTTTAAAAAAAGAACTTCTGGGGAAAAGCTTTTTTCAAAATAATTCAAGGTGAATATATCCTTTCTTTTACAAGTCATTATTTCATTCACTTGCTCATTTTCTTCCAGAATCTAGATATGAACTTGTTCTCAGACACTTGGAAGATATTTTCGGGTAGAACTGGAAAAGACTGAGAAAGAAGCAAAATACAGCTGGGTGTCTCTTTCATTCTGTTATTAATGCTATGAAAAACATTAGTGATTATCAGAACTAAAATAAATAGCATTTTCAGCATTTGCAGATAATTTATCAAATAGACTAGTTTCATTAATTTGCATTCTTAAAAGATTGTAGCATTTCAATTGAACGTTCAAGTTAAGAGTAAATCTTTTAGTTTTGTCCTTCCAGTTCTCAGGGTTGTATCATTGAAACCCAGCCAATCCTCTTTTCTCACTGGCCACTTTGATTTGTTGATATGAATTCTATTTAATAATAAAGATATGAAGTCTTCCATTCTGCATTGCACAGTCATTGTTGTGCTCCTTGGACGCCTATGTATCCCTGACTTTGATTTATTCATGAATCTTTGTTGTTCCTTGAGAGTCACATTCACCACCACTTTACCAAACTATATTGCTTAAATAGGGGATAAAGATTAAAAACAAGTTGAAAAATCAACAGTCAACTAAATCAACAAAAGCATTCTTGGTTTGTGCACATCATGCAATTTAACAGCTATAATCAAAACAGGACTCACCATTGGAAGAGCTTTAGGAGAGGTAGAAAATAATAATATTTTGATAGCTTGACATTTAGACTAGTATGGTAGTTGAAGTCATATATTTTCCAAATAAATAGTGGTAGTTTAGCAAAAGGAAGTTAAGATAGGCTATTACCACAGTGGCCCAATACTTTCTTGTGTGGGAAGACAAAAAATACAGAAAATAAGAACCCTCTCTTTACTGGTGGACATTAATACTGTCAGAAGACATGGTCTCCCACATCAAATGGCGAAACAAGTCTGTTTGTTTTGGTGAGAAGAGTTTTATTATAAGTGCATAAGTAAGAAACTGGAGGAAAAATTTTCCAAGACTAGTTTGAAGTAAGAAAAGGGGGCTTGGGCTTTTATATTTCAAGTAGACAAAGGACTGGCAAGGACCCAGAGAAAACTTAAAATAAGAAAGTACTCGCTTCATTCTTGTTTGGACAGTATGTCCTGCTTTAGAGTAATATGTCATTCCTGCAAGCTCAAGGGAGTATTTTATTGCTATAACAGAAAAGGCGCAGAGACTAAAATTTTTAGATTAAATCAACAGCAAGTTATTTCAACAGGACTTTTAAGCTGCTTGAGTGAAATGATCATAGTTTTATTTTGTAAAAACTGCTAGAATGTAATATACCAGAAATGGAGTGGCTTTTAAAAAGGGGAATTTATTAAGCTTCAAGTTTACAGTTCTAAGGTCATGAAAATGTCCAAACTAAGGCATCCAGAGAAAGCTATCTCGATTCAAGAAAGGCTGATCTGGAGAAGCAGAATACCTCTGTCAACTGGAAAGGAAAGGCACATGGCTATAGCAACGTCTGATAGCTTTCTCTCCAGGCTTCTTCAATGGCTTCCTCGGGGGTGTTTCCTTCTACATCTCCAAAGGTCTCTGACTGTGTGGGCTCTGTTGGCTCTGTTGGTTCTTCAGCTTTTTCCAAAAGGGAGCCCTCTTAATGGGGTCCAGTAAGCAACCCCACCTTGAATAGGTGAAGATATCTCCATGGAAACCATCTAACCAAAAGTTACCACCCACAATTGGATGGGTTGCATCTTCTTGGTAACAATAAAAATGATTTTACCCAGCAAATATTGAATAAGGATTAAGGGACATGGCTTTCCTGAAATACACAACAGTCTCAAACCAGCACAATCATAGTTGTGCTGGTTTGAAAAGATGTATGTATCCTTGAAAAGTCATATTTTAATCAAAATCCCATTTCATAAAGGTGGAATAATCCCAATTCAATACTGTATGTTTGAATCTGTAATTAGATTATCTCCCTGGGGATGTAACCCAATCAAGAGTGGTTGGTAAACTGGATTAGGTGACGACATGTCTCCACCCATTTAGGTGGGTCTTGATTGGTTTACTGGAGTCCTATAAAAGAGGAAACATTTTAGAGAATGGGAGATTCAGAGAAAGCAGAGAATGCTGCAGCACCATGAAGCAGATAGTCCATCAGCCAGTACTTTGGAGATGAAGAAGGAAGATGCCTCCTGGGGAGCTTCATGAAGCAAGAAGCTAGGAGAGAAAGCTAGCAGATGATGCTGTGCTCACCATGTGCCCTTCCAGCTGAGGGAGAAACTGTGACTGTGTTCACCATGTGCTTTCTCAGATGAAAGAGAGACCCTGAACTTCATTGGCCTTCTTGAACAAAGGTATCTTTCCCTGGATACCTTTGATTGGACATTTCTATAGACTTGCTTTAATTGGGACATTATATTGGCCTTAGAACTGTAAGCTAGCAACTTATTAAATTCCCCCTTTTAAAAGGCATTCCATTTCTGGTATATTGCATTCAAGCAGCTAGCAAACTAGAACAATAGTAAACATTTTACTAGCTATTGAAGGCTATACTAAGCATTTTCTAGCAAAAGTATTATATTGAGTATTTTTCCTAACTATTTTACTGGTAGACATTGATAAGAACCATTTCTTTCTTTCCCAAACATATTTTTACTTTTAAAAAATTCTAAATTAATGTTGTGAATTAACTCAAGTTAGCAAATTAGAACCCTTTAGATATGATATTTCCTCAAATTTAGGGAGTTGCGTAGATATGAAATGTTGCTTCTTGAATGCTTTCCTCCCAATAAGGTGGAGTATGTTGACATCTTTATCACTGTTCACTTTTTCCATATTCTCCTAAGGACAGTGTGTGCATCAAGCTAAGTTATGAAATAAGATAAAATCATTCAATAAAATCTGTTTGTGATTTCTGGGCCAGTAGTAAGGTGTTAAGCAATGTTTTTAACCTCTCTCTCTAAACATTGGTTTCACAGTGATATAACTGAGCTAATAATTGCAAAGACATGGCATGAGAAAATACATATAAGGAGCTTAGTTCAAGTCCTGGCATATAAATGTGCTCTTTAAATGTAAGCAATGATTAATAATTATTGTACTTATTAGTATCAGTAGAGATTCTTATCAGAGCACTATTACATCATTTTTTAAAAACTCTTTTATTTTGAAATATTTTCAAACATACAGGAAGTTACAAAATAATTCACACCCCATACAATGAGCTCCAACAAATGCAACCCACCCACTCCCAGTTACCCAGATCCATTAATTTTAACCTTTTGCTAAATTTGCCATATCTACCTACCTATCTATCTATCTATCTATCTATCTATCTATCTATCTATCTATCTATCTATCTATCTATCTATCTATCTATCTATCTATTTATCTATCTATCCTATCTATCTATCCATCCATCCATCCATCCATCCATCCATCCATCCATCCATCCATCCATTCATCTATTGGTCTATCTTCCAATCCATTCTTTTAACACTTGAGGGTAGGTTGTATAGATCATGATCTGTGAACACAATACTGTCATGAACATTCCTTAGAATAAAGATATACACTATATAACCACCTTAAGTGCTGCTCCAAGTTCAAGAAATTTAATGTTGATCTAAAGCTTAGAGTTTAAAGTCCAATTTTTTCATATTATGTCCCAATAATGTACCTTTGAGCCTTTTCTTCTTCCTTGCTAGATCCCATACAGGATCCTATATTGTATTTAATTATCATTGTCTCTTTAGTAGCTCTATCTTTCTATTTTTATTTTCAGTTGTAGGAACACCTATACAACATAAAGTTTCCCATTTCAACGACTCCCAACCATATAATTCAATGGAATCAATCACATTTACATTTCTGTGGTACCCTCACCACCTTCTTTATTAAACTTTCCCATCTCCCCAAACTGATACCATATGTAATACACATTATACATTAACTCCCCATCTCCCCTACCCCATGCAACAGGCCACTTTTAATTTCTTTATCTATGAGCTTATATATTCTCTGGTATTTTCTTTGTAGTTACCATAGGGCTCAAATTTAACATCCTAAGTTTAAAATAATTTTGTTTGCTTTGATACCAACTCAACTTCAATAGTATATACACGCATTATAGTTCCTGCACTATCCATCCCCACACCTTTATTTAGTTCCTGTCACAAATTACATGTTTAAACATTATAAGTCCAAACTTACAGATATATCATACATGTTTTATGTTTGCCTCTTAGATTGTATAGGAAATAAAAAGTAGACAGAAACCAAAAATACAGTAGTACAGGCATTTATATTTACCCATATGGTGACCCTCATCAGAGAGCTTTACTTTCTTATGTGGGTTTGAATTATTGTATGTTATGCTTGCCTTTCAAACTGCTGAACTTCATTTAGCACCACCATCCTAGTGGTGGCAAACTCCCTCAGCTTTTGTTTAACTGGTAATGTCTTAACTCTTCTTAATTTTTGAAAGAGAATTTTGTCAGATGTAGAATTTTTGGTTGGCAATTTTTTGCTATCAGGACTTTAAATATGTCATCCTATGGTGTCCTTGCCTTCATGGTTTCCAATGAGAAATCAACACTTAACCTTATTGAGGCTCCATTTCATGTGATGCATTGTTCCTCTCTTGCAACTTTCAGAATTCTCTATCTTTGACAAGCTGATTATACTATGCCAAGGGGTGGGTTTATTTAGGTTTATCCTGTTTGGAGTTCATTGAACATCTTAGGTATGTATATTCATGACATTAGTTAAATTGAGAACTTTTCAGCTATTATTTCTTTGAATATCCTCTCTGCCCCTTTCTCACTTTCTTCTCCTTCTGGGACTCCAATAATGCACATATTGGTATACTTGATGATATCCCACAAGTTCCTGAGACTCTGTTCACTTTTCTTTATTCTTCTCTCTGCTCCTCAGACTGAATAATTTCAATTGTTTTATTTTGAAGTTCTCTGGCTTTCTTCCAGTAGCTTCAATACACTGTTAAAACCTTTTAGGAAATTTTAAATTCTATACTCTTGTCTTAATCTCTCTATTAATATTCTTTTTTTTTTGTATGCTGTATGGTGGGGTCACATTTCATTCTTTTTCCATGTGAATATCTTATTATTGCAGCATCATTTGTTGAATTTGTTTGGTTGGGTTTTTTTGTTGTTGTTTGTTTGTTGGGGCAGTGCATGGGGTGAGAATTGAACCTGGGTCTTCTGCATGGCAGGTGAGAATTCTACCACTGAACTACTCTTGGACCCCTCTATTAATATTCTTTTGCGTTTATCTATTATTTTCCTGACTTCCTTTAGTTCTATGTCCATGTTTTCCTATAGGTCATCCTATAGGTGATGACAAATATTTCATCAGATATATTTATGAATTTTTGAAAAGTCTTTTTCTAGCATGTCCCAGTGAGTAGTCTTATTCACCAATTATTTCTAATGCTTTAGTATTCTCCTTTGCCTGGTCTACAACTTTCTGTTTCTATATGTTTTGTAACCTTTGCTGAAACTTGAGCATTTTTACATATTATTATCTTATCACTGGAATTTAGAAGCTGGGGCATCTGTTCCTTAATCTTGTATACAGCTAATGTTATGGCAGAACTTTACTTGAATGCTTGGAGCAAACTAAAGAAAGAAGGGGAAAAAATAATACACCTTTCTCAGTCTTGGCATATTGACTTCTGCAAGAGCTCTTTTTCAAGGCTTATCTATACAGTGAGTTTAGAGAATAGCTCAAGGCCAAAACATAGGGACCTTCCTGATCCTTTCTGCTTATCCATCTTGTTTTGGACATGCTTATATGGCCCCAGGAATTCCCCCACTCCCACTTACACAGTTCTGAATAATCCCTCTTCCCTAGGAAACAGTTTCCTCACACTTTTAGGCACTGTACTTTATTTCCCATGGTCAGCAATCACTTATCCCTGGCAGCACTAGTCGAGTGTTCTCTAATAGTGTTCTTTAGGAGAGCTCAGTGAGTTATCTTTTACACACAGGGCAAGTTCTGGGACAGCAAATCCCTAAGGCCACCACCAGACATGTTGGGCCAGACATACATGCTCCAAGTATGCACATGTAGATTACTTTGCACACTCTGGAATTGGAACCAGACACCCACACTGGGAGATTGGGCCAGTTCCATGATGAGCAGAGGAGATTGGGTCAGCTCCATGATGAGCAGATGAGGATGGGAAAGGGGGCACCCAGGGTGCCACAAAACCATACTGCTCTTTTATAATTTAATTTTTCTTCTAGTAACATAACACAAACTAAAATTGTCCTTTAACCACATTCAATTATATAATCCAATGCTGTTAATTACATTCAGAATGTGTGCTTCTCTCAGTACCATTACCAAAAATTTTTTCATAATTCCAAATAGAAACTCTATATATCAGACTTTAACTCCCCATTTCCAACCCCCACCCTTCTGAGGACTAGCTAAACTGTCTACCTCCACAGCAGTTGCATCATTTTCCATTCCCACCAACGAGTGCTCCTATTTCTTCACATCCTCTCCAGCACTTCTAATTTTCCATTTCTTTTAAATATTAGAAATTCTAGTGGTGTGAAATATCTCACTGTGATTTTGATTTGCATTTCCCTAAAGACTAATGATGTTGAGCATCTTTTCATGTGCTTTTTAGCCATTTGTATGTCTTTTTTGTAGAAATGTCTACTTAAGATTTTTGCCCATTTTATCATTGGGTGGTATGTCTTTTTATTGTTGGGATGCATGATTTTGTTATATATTCTGGATATTAAACCCTTATCAGATATGTAGTTTCCAAATATTTTCTCCCATTCTGTAGTATGTATTATTATTGGCATGATAACGTCCTATGTGGTACAAAGTTTGTAATTTTGATGAGGTCCCATCTATTTTTTTTTTTTAATTTATAGTGTGTCTGCTGGATATAAGGTTTAAGAAGTCATTGCCTAACACAAGATCCTCAAGATGCCTTCCTATGTTTTCTTCTTGGTATTTTACAGTTCTAGTTATTACATATACATCATTGATCCATTTTGAATTGATTTTTTGTATACAGTGTGAGGTAGGGATTTGTCTTCATTCTTTTGCATATGGACATCCAATTTTTTTCAGAATCATTTCTTTGAAGACCTTATTCTTTCCCCAGTGTGTGGATTTGGTACCCTTGTCAAAAATCAGTTGGTCATAGATGAGAGGGTTTATTTCTGAACTCTCAATTTTATTCAATGGTCTATGTGTCTATCCTTGTGTCAGTAACATGTTGTTTTGATTACTGTGAATTTGTAATACGTTTTAATATGAGGAAGTGTGAATCCTCTAACCATTTTTTTTTTCTTTTTCAGGATGGTTTTGGTTAGTCAATGCCCCTTACACTTCTATATAAATTTGATTATTGGCTTTTCCATTTCTGCAAAACAAAACAAAAAGAAAAAAAACTGTTGGATTTTCTGTTGTGATTGCATTGAATTTGTAAATCACTTTGGGTAGAATTAACACTTTAGCAATATTTAGTCTCCCAGACTATGAAAATGGAATGTCTTCCTTTTCTTTAGTTCTTCTTTGATTTCTTTTAACAATGTTTTGTAGTTTTCTGTGTACATGTCATTTATATCCTTGGTTAGATTTACTTCTAGAAATTGGATTCTTTTAGTTGCTATTGTACATGGAATTTTTTCTTGATTTCCTCATCAAATTGTTCCTTGTTAGTATATAGAAATACTACTGATTTTTGCATGTAAATCTTGTACTACACAGCTTTTATGAATTTATTTATTAATTTTCATGTCCTTTTTGTGGATTTTTCAGGATGTTCTGTATTTAGGATCATGCCATTTGCAAATAGAGAAAGCTTTACTTCTTTCTTTCCAATTTAGATGTTCTTATATCTTTTCCTTGCCTAACAGCTGTGGCCATTTATTTCCAGTACAGTGCTGAGTACAGTGATGATAGTGGATATTCTTCTGATCTGAGGCAAAGCTTTCAGCCTTTCACTGTTAAGTATGATGTTCATGATGGATTTTCATAGGCTCCCTTCATCATGTTAAGGATGTTTCCTTTTTTCCCTAGTTTTCTTAATGTTTTTATCAACAAGGTGTGATGGATTTTGTCAAATACATTTTTGCATGCCTTGAGATGATTATGTAGGTTTTCTTCATTTGGTTAATGTGGTTTATTACATTGTTTTTCTTCTCTTGAACCATCCTTGCATATCTGGGGTAAATCCCATTTGACCATGGTGTTTAATTCTTTTTTATGTGCTGTTGTAATTAACTTGGTAATATTTTTTGAGAAATTTTAAATTCATATTCATAAAGAATATTGATCTGTAATTTTATTTTCTTGTTATATCTTTATCTGATGTTGGTGTGAGGGTGATGTTGGCCTCATGAAATTATTTAGGGAAAGATCCCTCCACTTCAATATTTTGGAAGATTTTGAGCAGGATAGATTAGATGGTAATTCTTCTTGGAATGATTGGTAAATTTCTCCTGTGAAGTCTTCTGGTTCTGGGCTTTTACTTGTTGGGAGGGTTTTGATTACTGAGTAAATCTCTTTACATGTTATTGGTCTTCTGAGATCTTTTGTTTCTTCTTGAGTCAGTGTAGGGAGGTTGAGCATTTCTAGGAATTTGTCCGCTTCATTTAGCTTATCTAGTTTTTTGATGTATAGTTGTTTATGATATCCTCTTATAATCCTTTTTATTTTATTTATATATAACATAAATAGTTATTTGTACCCCAAACACCAACATTTTTCTTTGTCAAATAGGTAGTGGTTGGTCAATATTATTGTTTTGCCCAATGAATCAACTTTTGGTTTTCTTGATTCTCTTTATTTTTCTAATTTTTGTTTCTCTTTATTGTTTTTTTTTAAATTCTCCTTTTTATTTATCACAACAGTAACCTTTGTTATTTCCTTCTGCTCACTTTGGTTTCAGATCAGCTTGTTCTTCTTTTCCCAGTTTCTCTGGTTATGAGATAGGTCTCTGATTTGAGATCTTCTTAATGCAATTTTTAAAAGATATTTTCACTCACCATACAAACTATCTAGTTATACAATAAATGACTCACAGTATCATCACACAGTTGTGCATATATCCCCATGATTAATTTTAGGACATTTTCACTACTCCAAAAAAGAAATAAGAATTTAAGAAAATAGACCCAAATGCTCCCATACCCCTTATTGCCTCCTAAGGTGGACCCATAGTATTGGTGTTTCTGTTGATGAAAGAATATTAAAATATCACTGTTAGTTCTAGTCCATAGTTTGAAATAGGTACATTTTCCCCATATGCCCCTCTATTATTAACTCCTTGTAATGGTTGTAACTGAAAAATCAGGATTTAAGGGATGATTTTGATTAACGCATCATTATATAACTATTCCTTTTTTGCTTTCAGGTATGTTGGAATAGTCAGGGAAATTCCTGAAATCTCTAAATTGTTATCCAGATGACTTGATCTCTGATAATGATCATATAGTCCTTATCTTCTGCCCCTGTGTTTGTAAAAACCTTGCGACTAGCCTTCATTTATAACAAGCTATCCAGTTTTTCAACTTTAGAGTCTTATAATCACTAAAGACAGCCCCTAATGCTTATTAATGAAGGGTCTTGGGTAAGCCCAGAACTAACCCATCCCAAATCTGAAGTTATCTTGATAACCAAGACTGGATCTAACCAAAGTGGGCCCGCCTGACATATGTAGTAGTTTAGACTTTAACCTACAAATCACCTATACCTCTCTGCCATTTTCTTACACACATTATGTGACTAAGCATGTAATCAGTCTGTGCATGCTCACCTCTAATTATATCATTTGGGGCCACCGTACTCATTATCCTAAACCTTGCCCATCGTTTTTCTAATAAAACTATATGAATTACTGCAGTTTGGGGAGACAGATTTTGGGCTACTAGGCCATCTATTCTCCTACTACATACCTAGTATTAAACTCTCTATTTGAAAGCTTGGTTTCAAAGGAATTGGTTATCCAGCATGTTAGGCTAAAGAATCCACAGCCTTTGTCTGGTAACATAGTACCACACATTTGTTCTAATTCATGAAAGAACATTTAAATATTTTTATTTATGCAGTTAATCACAGTTTTAGTCCACCACAAGGTTCACTGTGTTATATATTTCCATATTTTAACCTCCAACTTCCCTTCTGGTGACATACATGACTCTAAAGTTCCCATTTCTATCACATTCACACAGCATTCAGTACTATTAATTTTTCTCACAATAATGCACTATCAACACCTCTATGTATTTCCAAATGTTTAAGCACAACCTAGTTAAACATTCTGCCCATATTAAGCAACCACTCCCTATTTATTTGCCTCATTCTATATTCTAGTAACCTCTATTCTATATTTTATGTCTATGAGTTTACATATTATAATTAGTTCATATATTTTCTTGCACATTGGATATTTTAAGATTGTAAAGTGTTCATTCTGGTATTTATTCCCTGGCTATCTGTTCCTTAAGTTTGTATTCAGATAGTTATATGACACAGATTTCCTTGAGTGCTAGAAGCTAATAAAAACAACAATCCAAAGCAAAAAACAAAAAAAGCAACTTTCGCAGTTTTCGAAAATTGGCTCTACCTAAGCTGGTGATTGTCTTCAAAGTTTAGATCTCCTATCAAAGAAAATCAGCCTAGGGTGGCTGCTGTGGCTCAGCAGGCAGAGCTCTGACCTTCCGTGCTGGAGGTCTGGAGTTCGATCCCTGGTGCCTCCTGCCCATATGCAAATTGAAAAAAAAAAAATCAGCCCAAAGCTAATGTGAAAATCAGGGTCCTCTCTGTCTTATCTGAGTCTGTGTGGAGATGTGGAGCCTTCTTCTTTTCTTGTGCTTGCTGGTGGCTTTAGGAATCCCACTGTTACAGTTTACAGGATTGTGAATGCCTCCTTTACTCCCTTTGAAATAGGCTTTCATCCACTCCTGGTGGCTATATTTTTTGACAATGCAGTTAGCCCTTTTCCACAAACCTCTTCAACTTTATTGTTTTTTGTACTGCATTAGCTGTCTGCAAACTGCTTCTCTGCCTTCAGGACAAATTCTGGGGAGTTGAGCTGGAGACAAGTTTCTGGATTCAATCCTTAGGCTTCCATGGAAGAGACTGGCACTGGCTTAGGTGCACAGGTGCCGATCTTCTCCTTCTGGACTAGGGCCAGGATCCACAACAGGAGCACAAGCTGGCTCCACTGCACTCCACGGGAAGGTGGGAGAGGGGCTACCAAGTGACCATGCACTTCATATACTGTTTTGCAGGCTGCTTGGATTTGATTTGGCACTTGCCCAGTTGCTGCAGTCCTTTAACTGTTTTCAGAAGTTTTGACAATGATGGCTCTGCCACTTTTATCTAGTTGTTCAAATAATCTTTGATGGTATTATGCCCTGGAGTGTCCTATGCAGCTATCTTGGTTGACTCAAGCCCCTCTGCCACTTTTAAGTAAGCTTTTTCTTAATTAAGCACATGCCCTGTTACTGCAACCCTTTAACTGTTGCCTGGAACTTTGAGAAAGATGTTTCTGCCAGTTCATTCTGGTAGTTCAAAGTTTCTGTCTGCACTAACCCATTTATTATTTATTAGTGATAGGTTATGAGGGCCTTAATAGGCAGGCCTGAAGAGTTTTTTATTTTATTTATTTGGCTTGTGTAGGCTCTAGGAATTGAACCCAGGTCTATGGCATGGCAGGCGAGAATTCTGCCACTGAGCCACATTATCAACATACAAACATTTAATACATGGTATACAATCAATGGCTCACAATATCATCACATAGTTGTATATTCATTACCGTGATCATTTTTTTTAGAACATTTGTATCACTCCAGAAAAAGAAATAAAAAGAAAAAATTCTTACATACCATACCCCTTACTCCTCCCTCTCATTGACCACTAGTATTTCCATCTACCCAATATATATATATATTTAATTTTAACATTTGTTCCCCCTATTATTTATTTATTTTTAATCCATATGTTTTACTCATCTGCCCATACTGTAGATACAAAGAGCATCAGACACAAGGTTTTCATAATCACACAGTTACATTATGAAAGCTATATCATTATACAATCACCTTCAAGAAACATGGCTACTAGAACACAGCTCTACAGTATCAGTGCTAGAGGCGCTTCCCTCTAGCCTAATACACCTTAAACTGAAAAGGTGATATCTATATAACGCATAAGAATAACCTACAGGAAAGCCCCTCAACTCTGTTTGAAATCTCAGCCACTGACACTATTTTGTTTCATTTTTCTCTTTGAAAAAGAGGTTTCTGCCAGTTCTTTCTGGTTGTTCAACGTTTCTGTTTGCACTAACCCATTTTTTGATTAAATCCTTTGGTGGCGAGTTCAAAGGTTCTGGGAAAAATCAAATACAAAATTGATTACTGCCAGAGGTGACCTATATTAGACCTTAATGTGGGCAGGGATTAAGAGAAATACAATCAGAGAGATCCCTGAAAGATGACCTAGTGGAAAACTAGGTAATAATCTGTATATCTGGGGGCATTAGAAGACAATGGGAAGATAATCTGCTAAATGTGCATTTCAATAACTTTCTCAAAGGCGGTAAAATATATTTAAAAATAAAAATTAGGGTGAGGGATCACTGTGGAGTCTAGAAAATGTTTACAAAGTCAGCATTTTAGTATACATCTAATAACTTTCCAAAGAAGCAAGAGAGAGACAAAACGGAGTAGGTATATATTTTCTATAGTCAGTATCTTTCTGGCTGATGTATATTTTGAAGAGTCAGAGTCCTCTAACTTTAAAGAAGTCTCACAGAATAAAAGGTTAATGAGTAGCTTTCCCTGACACTACAGTCTGAGTTGGATAATTGTTCTGCATGCACTGTATTTCCCTATTGTCATATTCATATCAATGCAATATTTCTCAACCTGCTACTGTTCACTAGCATTGCTTCTAGATATTTCTCTGCATTTGAGTCTTTATGTCTTTTATTAAATTGCAGATTCAGATTCAGTGGGTTGTGGAACGGCCCTGAGTTCTGCCCCTTCAGCTTCTCCTCTCAGGTGATGTAGATGCTGCATGTCTGGGGACCATTTTGATTAGTACAGCTCTAATAATAATAAAAAAAGTCTCACAAAGTTACAAAGTGAGGCTGTCTTGATCACTTAGCACCATCATCTAGTAGGGTGGCTGTCATGAATAGGTGCTCACCAAGTATGTACTACATCAAAATGAAAATGAAAAAAAAAACAGAATTCATGCTCTTTACAGGACTGGGTGTTGGGAATAAATTGGAGATCAATATTTATTTCTGAAGTATTTTGATTCTCTGTCCTGATCATGGCTATTTGAGAAAAATAGATTCTACTTTGTCCATGATGTATATAAAGCCACTGCTTGGTTCTGCTAATGGGACAATGACTGCTGGAACCAAGTAGTCCTATTTTCTTCCTAATCATACATGAGTGATTTGTAGGTAACTCGATAAAGTGATAGAAGGGCAACAAGTGATAGAAGGTAGGTAGATGGTAAATATGTTTCATTTATATCCATGAATCTTAACATTCATTAAATAAGATTTCCTAAGAGGGGAAGAATTGCATAATGGTAGGAAATGATACTAAGGCTCTCAAATACCAATATTATTATGGGTTGTATATAATATAGTTGAGTGTATCTTAGGAAAATAAGATGTAAATAAATACCTTAGAGCAAAATAAAGAGAAAAAATTATAATTATGCATTTTCTAAACTCCAAAATTCGAACCATGGAAGTCCATCACTCTGGTTGTACTTTCACTTGTCTTCTCATATTTAGAATCATTTCATTTCTATACCTGATATAACCTTAGAATCACTTCCCTAATTTTCTTCTGCACCCAACTTTTTTATCATCATTCTTGAGTTCCTAGGTGGCTGAACTGTGCCAGAGATTCACACATCCTTCTAAGGATATACTGTGTAGGGTCACAGAAATCCCTTTATTAGTTTGTAATATAACATGTAGATAACATGTAAATGCCATCAGTATTGTGGTGAGCAAACCTTGTTATCTCCACTCAAGCCCTAACTTCATCCTATTTACACTTTGCCTCCACCAGTTGATCTTGACCTGTAATTTACAGAGATAGATTTATTTTCCCTCCTCTCCTCTTAAAACCTCTTAGTGGGCAGGCCATGGTGGCTCAGTGGCAGTGTTCTCACCTGCTGTGCCAGAGACCCAGGTTTGATTTCCTGTGCCTGCAAACGTAATTAAAAATACAAAAAGCCTCTTAGTATTTACCCCTTTACCCTTTTTTTTGCACTTTGGTTTGTGAGGTGGAACTATCCTTCCTTGTGAAGATTAAACCCCTTGTACCTTTTGACTTCAATCCCTCCTATCAATTTACAGGGTTATTGTTTATCAATCATGTTAGTATTTTTGTTTGCAATTAACACCCTCTATAGATAATATGGAAGACGTGTAAGCATTCTCCCATCTTCAGTACTGTAAAAAAAAATAACATATAGCATTTGATGCATATCATCTCATATAATAAATTTTGCATGCTCAACCTGCTTAAGCAACCTTCTCATCTGCCTCCTTTGCTTTACATTAGACACAAGTTACTAGTGTTTTCTTTTCATCTACTCGTTTGCCTCTTGCGGGTTGCCCATGAGAATTTGCCTTGCAGACTTCAACCAACTAGAGCAAAACTCATCAATTACCCCATCTTTTGTGCTCTGAAATCCATTGCCACATTTGCTTAGAAACCAAGTTTCCTATGAACTACTTTTAGCAGTCAATGACATGACTAAGTATAGCAGGGATATTCAGAAAGGCACCTTCCTGAGTGCCATACAATTCCTGTGACAGCCAACTGTAGTTAGAGGACTCCCATATGGCCTTTTTGAATCTTCATTAGATTACATGGGGGTCTGAGAGCTTCTACTCACATTCCCTCCCTCACTTCTCCACTCAGGGTTGGACTTGCAACACTGTCTAATAACTCTCTCAGCCTTTTCTTGCCCCCTCTCATTATTTCTCACAGGCATTTCCCTTAATAAAATCCTTGTATGTTTAATTTTGTCTTGGTGTTTCTTTCTTGGAGGATCTGGACTAACATACCTGTTAAGCCTAAACTTTATTCTTAGTGTCCTAATGAAGATGTTCTTTCTAAGGTCACCAATAACTCTTCAAGATCCAAATCCACTCCTCATCCATTTAACTACTCTATTGCATTTGCACTTTTGTCATTGTTGTTGCTTTTTAAATTTTTATTGGAGAATTTGTAGGTGTACAGAAAAATTCATGCAGAAAATATACTCACATATGCTCTCCCCACACTCAGTTTTCCCTATTATTAACATTTTACATCAGTGTGGTACCTCTGTCACAATTGAGAAATGTTATTACTATTATTATTATAGTATTAACTATAGTCCATAGTTTGCATTAAGGGTTCATATTTGTTTTGTATAGTTGTGTGTTGTGATTGTTGTTTTAATTTTATTCTGGTAATATAAATAAGCGTAAAAACTTCTATTTTAACCACTTCCGATATATAATTCAGTAGTGTTACTCACAGTCTCAGAGTTGTGCTACCGTCATTTAACCATTTATCCCTTCAAAAACCCTGTCTCTTTTGGCTTTTGGTTGGCATCTACTTAACCTTTCTATCTTTCATTCTATATTATTTTCTGAGTCCTATTTTTTTTCATCTTACCTCTCAAACGTACTTCCCAGTATTCTTCCTTGAGGTAATTCTGTTTTCATGCTCCATTCTCTCCTTTCTTGATTCACCCATGCCCATATTTTTTAACCATAATTTATCAGAAAACTCCTAATATCATACAAAATATATGACTTTTCTCTATAGTTGAGACTATATAGTTTTTGTGGACTTCAAATTTCATATTTGGCACATCTCAATATAAATTGACCTGTAAACAAAGTTTTTAAACTAGCTTTTACTTCTGACTTGCCTTGGAGCACTCCAAATTTAGTCTCAAATTAAAGAGGGTAGAGTAGATGTTTTCATTTTTAGATCACTTTTCTTATATTTGGATAAATTGCCTGCACAATAAGTCCTGCTTTCTGGGAGAGAAGCTGGAGAATTCACATTCCCAGATACCCTTTTAAATTGGTTGTGACCTTGGTTCTGCCTATTAGTTACCATATGAGGATTAGGTTCCAGGGTGAGGAAAGTGCAGAGGCAGTTGCATATGTGGAAATGTAGAGTATTTAGAATCTCTATTTCTCTCCATGGACTCTGCTCCAGCCAAAGAATATTCACCACTCCATTTACACATCCTTTCATGCTCCTGTACATTGAACATGCTTCCGCCATCTGCTGGTCTCTATTTCTTACACCTCTCCACCTACAAACACTTTAGCCATCCCTCAAGGCTTGTCTTGATTATCTATTCGTGAAAGTGTTGTCACTGCTTTCTGTCATTATGTACCCACGTGCACTGAAATAATCACCATTGAGAATAGTGGTATTGTTGAATCAAGTTTTCAGAACCTTTAACTAGAATCCAGCATTATGTATTATTCTCAACTGTATTTCCTTGGTTTTTATTGCTCAACATACTTAAAAGCTTGCTCCAGTTCTTCTTTTTCGGCCAGTATCTTAAATCTGGTATTGCTCAACATACTTAAAAACTTGCTCCAGTCTTTCTTTTATGGCCAGTCCCTTAAATCTGGATGTTCTTCACAATTTCATCCTTCTAGGCATTCATTATCCAGGGATAATCATATCTATTTCCATGTTTCTGTTTCTCAAAACTTTATTTCCAGCCTAGTTTTCTTTCTGAGACTCTGAACCAACTATTCTTATCACCCCTAGATACCACTTCTGGATTATAACATTGATACTAAAAACTCAATTCCATCATCATTTTTCCTATATCCTTGCACTCTTTTTTTCCTAACTCAGTGACTCATTATACCAGCTATGCTAGCCAATATACAAACATTAACATCTCGTTCCACCTCATCCTGTGCACCTCATAAGCCACCAAGTTTTGCAGCTTTTATTTCCTTTATCTCTTGATTCATCCTTTCCATTCATTCTAACTTTACCATAATTGCATTCCATATCACTATTTTCATAGGTTTCAGTCACAGCCTTCTAACTGGTATCACAGTTCTTCCCTGCCTCTATCCTCAATACCCCCATGCTGTACACAGAGTGATTTTTTACAAAGTGCAAATCTAACCATGGTCCTCCTCTGCTTAAAACTTCTCAATGGCTCCCAACTGCCCTAAGACAATTTCTGGTATGAAATACAAGGCCTTACAACCCCTTCAGTTTCATCTTTTACCTTACTTCCGCTTCATACTAAATGGTCTAACCACCCTGAAGGATTTCTGCTTTTTAGATATGCCATGTCCTCACTTGACTCTGAGTTAATCTTTCTCTACTTACTTCCTCAGCTTGGTACATGTTCATATTTCCTCCCTAGAAATTTGCAGTGATTCCCCTTGAGTAGTTTACAAAACCAATGTTCCTCCTATATTCTCATAGGACCTGGTTCTTTCTCTTTATAGACTTTAGTACACCTGTCTCTATTTATATACTATTTTTTTAATTCCTCTCTTGACGATACAAGATTTGAATTCTTCATTGAATGCCCCACCTAATTCCCTTATTACCTGGAATTATAGGCAATCCTTAACAATGAATGCATGATTGAATGAGTATTAAATCATTTCTAATCCCAAAATTGATTTTTGTATCTTCCTTTGAAACTTCCTGGCAATTTCTGTACCCATGTTGTTACTTATCTTTTTGTAACTTGAATTCATTATTTGTGAACTGTACCTGCCATCACTAAAACCACTGCTGCAAAGTGAGTCACATCTCAGATGAATGCAGCTCTATTGAGTTGTTGTGCTAACAGATCTTTTCCCAATCTATATCAAAGTTAACGATATTCCACAGGGAAAGCAAAAGGTCAAGTACTGATCACACATTACTGATCACAGCATCTGCTGATGTTTCTCCAGAATTTAAATCTGTAGATGAATACTACCTTCTTGCCGTTAACATGCTTGAGAGAATTTGAAAAACAGCTCAGCATAATCCTTTTAGAAAAAGCCCCACATGGCAGATTGGAGACAAGAGATTTCTTCAGTTACTTTTCTGTTTGTATAATGCATTTTTAGTTAAGTACGTAACAGCAGGAATATGAATAGTCAGTTTTTATTAATGAATGAGATGAAGGAAGAGACTTGAAGAAGAGTGACTTGATATGCACTTAAAATGACTGCTTAGGTACACAGACAGAAACACATTCTACAAATATAATCTGGTCTGAAGATGTCTGTGGGGCCTCCAAGGTATTATTGAGGAATACTGAGATTTGGTTTAAAATAATGCACCAGTTGTTAAGCATCAAAATCTCTGAACTGAGTATATAGCAGAACAGTTAATATTTTAGATAACCAGAAAGAAATTGGTCTTAAAGAGGGCAATTCCTTGATATACTGCCCATTTTCATTCCAAAGGTGTGACTGAGGATTATCCTACTGATGCAACTTGTTGCATACCTATGATTTAAGTGCTAAATAACAATTGCTCTAATGGGGCACGGTGGAAACATAATTTGAATTTATATACTTTTTGGCATAAAATGCTCTTTTGATTTAGAGAAGTAAGGGTTCAGAAATCATGATGGAAACAAAAGGGGAAAATAACTAAGTAGGAGTGCTCTAGCACATTGGACAAACTCTAAATAGCATGTATTAAATAGAGGTATGTACCGCTATCTTCTACTACACTGGAAAGCAAACAGCATAACTCATTTCCATCTAGTGAGTTCCTATTGCTAAACGACAAAATAAATAAGCTAATGAACATGTACTCTTAAGATTGTGTTAGCATAACTAAAAAGTGGTAACATATTCATAATCAGATATGGAAGGAAATGGAGATATCATTGGCCTATCCTTTATATCATAATCACAAACTTACTCTTTCAAAGGAAGCATTCAATAATGACATCAAGCAGATGATACAAAGCTGACTAGATGAGAGGCTCCACAGTATAGACATTCTATTTTTTTTAATAATTGCATGAAAATGTCATTTAGTATCAGATAAACTTCTTACACAATACTTAACTCAAACCCCTATCTAAAATGCAGCCAATAATTGAACAGAAGAGAAGGAACTGAATGCAATATGTAAGCTGTCAGGAGTTAGTCCCTTCATCATTGCAA
Source organism: Myrmecophaga tridactyla (assembly GCA_004026745.1). Taxonomy (NCBI): domain Eukaryota; kingdom Metazoa; phylum Chordata; class Mammalia; order Pilosa; family Myrmecophagidae; genus Myrmecophaga; species Myrmecophaga tridactyla. The sequence goes on from PVIY010029437.1 coordinate 25,081, forward strand.
GGTACAGCTAAGTTAAATTTAAAAATGTCCATTTCCCAACAGCAATCAAAAAGACCATATTTTGCATGTCAGACTTCAATCTTAATCTGGTTCAGTTCTTCATTTTTCCTTGTAAATATAGAGAGAGGCACTGACTAAATTATGGACCAAATAATTGGTCTGTGGCTGCTAACTAGATTATTATGAAATTTGGGAAAATGAAGGTGACTATACAAAAATGAAGCCTTCGACTAAGGCATTTCACATCACAAAGAAAAATCTGCTTGCAGTTATCAAAGACACCGAACAACTGAGAACAACGGATTCCCACATATTTGGATTCATGACTGGTAATTCAATTGATATTTCTGTCATTTTCTCAATATCATACTTCCAAATTCTACCATACATGACAACAAATCACATTCCCAGCCATAGGAAAATTTTCAAATTGCCTTTTCCTCTTGTATCAGAGAAGAAAATACTGAGCACTTCAGAGTGAGTGCAAACCGCATCTACTGACCTGGTGACCTCCTGCTCAGTCCTCATTCTCTCCCCAGTAATAGTACCCAGGATACTTCCTGACTAATGGCTATTGTAGGTTTTAGAAGAGAAGAATCACTACATGACAGAGTCTTGTGTCTGATTTTTATGTAAAATTTAGTGTCTAAACTGGGGGTAGCAGGCAGTCTTCATCGTTTCCACTCCTTTTTCAAAGTTTATAACTTAAAAAAAAAAGAACTAGTTCTTTAAGGACACGAAAAAAGATTCTAAGGCCTTTGAAATATCTTGTATAATAATAATAAGAAAGTGTTACAGAGCAGGAAAGTTTTCATGCCATTTTTTGAATGCCTACAATATGCTATGTGCTGTTAGGTATTTTACATACAATGCCTTACTAATAAAACAGAAATATAAAATGAGTATTCTTGTTCTTTTATGCCTGTGAAAATGAGGGCATGAGCTAGGTAAGTTGCCCCAAATCACACAACTTGTAGAAAATGGAGTCAGTATACAAATCCATATTTGTTTCACATTAAGCCCCATATTCTTTTCACTGTGCAATAAAGCACCCTGAGTTTGGGTATGTCTAGAGAAAGGTGATAAAGTCACTCAACACTCATATTTAGGCCACACTTTATCATGCTTCAGTAAATCCCTTTTTAGGTCATTTATAATTTTTTTATAACAAAAGGTCTGAACTGCCATCCATGTGTATATATTTACCATATTGAAGAAACTTCATGCTTTACTTCAAGTAAGATCACTTTTTTTAGTTTGACTATTGATTTTCCTTAAGGCAAACAACACTATGAGACCAGTTTTTCTTTTCCAGAGAGTCTTTGGGGGAATAAAGAACTGGCACTATACATAGCCCATATCAAAGGGGACACATAAAAGTTGATATTTTCTTTTTATTACTTGAGAAAAGTGCACAGTGGCAATTAAAGTGCCTGAGACTCTGAGCTCAAATCTATTTATTGTCGCTGATAATGGGCACAATGAGAAGATGTGTTCTTTTTCAAGAATAGAGAAGGCTTTAATAGCCTTTTAAGTGAAAACAAATAGTGAGAAAAAGCATGCAGGAGAGTTCCTCTTTGGAGGTGCAGGGGATGTACAAATCCCATTATTTGCTAATAGGATGTGTGCTATTGCCTCCCCCTCATCACTTTGAAACTGTTTCCAGCTTCCCACATATCTCTCAGAAGCCAGTCTCCCCGGTGGCTGTCAGCAGGACATCCATCTGTTTCATAGCTTCTTTTTGAACAGAATCAAAAAGATCATATAAAATGCTATTGGGTGTTTCCAGTCCGTATGAAAGGCATAAACATTTATATTTATGATACATGACACATAATTATGATATATGATATTAACTACTATCTTGAAAAGTTGCCTGTAAAGTGCTTATTTGAAAAGTTGGGTGAAAGCAAAGCTTTATTCAGGCAATTCTCACATTCCTGAATGCTAAGCTGTCTGCCATTGCTGCTTCCTGTTTCTTTGTGATACTCACCTGCTGCTTCCTGTTTCTTTGTGTTACTCAGCAGGACTCTGATGGTGGGAATGTGGATAAGTGGGAGAGTGGACAGAAATGGCTGAGATAAAGGAAAGGCGATCTGAAAGATGTGCTCTTTTAGCCTCTGCTTATTAGATATATTTGAAAAGAAGGGGAGCTACTTCATCAAGAACATATCAGAGGACTGCTCCTAAGTTCAGGTAAAAACAATAACCAATAATTTTGGAAGAGAAATGGGATATCTGTTACTACTGGCTTTGCACCCCCCCTAGTATTCAGTGGTTGTCAGTCTTGGTTGCACATTAGAAATACTGGGGGAGATTTTTAGAATTCTAAAAATTCTAAAAATTTAGAATGAGTTCTAGGCCATACCCAGAACAATTCAGCTAGAATCTCTGGCTCCCCAGATAATGCAATGATGACAACTACTGAGCCAAACCCTCCTGGTCAGCAGCACCTTTGTGGACATATTTTCTTATGTAAACCTTAAGAAACCTGTGCCTATATAGTCCAATCTCAGAATAATATTGTGTTCAAGAGATACAGATGAATAGCCAGAAGTAATTAAAAAGAAATTTCAACATTTATTGAATTTTAGTGCTTATACCAAAAATCTTTACTAAATTGGAATATACATATATAAATATATGCACACACACATACACACACATACACCCTTATACATATAATTTTCATTATCCCATGGTAAGGCTGATTAATTATCTTTGTAGGCTTATCAAGAACATCTATTTATTTAAATATGACCCAATCTCTTTCTCTTTTATTCGAATGTCTAATTGGCTCTAAGGAATTTGACAGGCTAATTGCTCACACTGGTAGCTTCCATTTTAAGGTATTAAATAGAACTCAGCATTTGACTAAGAAGTTTGAATAATTCATGTGGCCTTGTAGGTAACATATGTTAGTATTATTTCCTATTAAGTAAAAGCCTGTATTAACTCCCATAAATATTTTTGATGCATATTTGATTTTCTAACTCATAAAGATGGAACAATCTCAAAATACTAGATTAGAGTATTATAATATTCTAATAAAATAGAGTAACTGTTATGGCAGTTATTGCTGCCTTCAGTATTTCAACTTTCTAACTTCTTTAAAATTTTAGAAGACTTTTATATATATGATGCTAAAGAGAAAACGATAAATATTTGGCAAAAAACCCCCTGGTTGGTGACTCAGCCTCGAGAATTGTTAGCTGGATGAACTTGAAAGGCAATAAATTCTCTAAATTGGGTTTCCTCTTTGGAAATAAGGTTAATATGGTCCAGAGTTGTTGAAATAAAATTAAAATGATATTATATGTGTGCAAACTTTTTGTAAACTGTGAAATAGCACATAAATATAGGGAATTGTTATTACTACCTTTATTGATGATGATTATCTGACAACTACAGTTTTCTAAGCCTTTAAAAAAAGTTTTTGTCACATACATACGGTAGGTGAAGTTAACTTTCATTTGCATGAATTTCTTTAAAGTGTGCAATTAAAGGTTCTAGTTCTACTCAAGAAGAAATAAGCATAATTTTCCTGTCTCTCACTGAAAGCCTCTCAAAAACATAGATATAATGTAGGAAGTAACTATGAGAGGACTCTGAAAAACATATGGTTCCATGTGGATTGGTGAAGGAAACCAGAATTTGAAGAAAAACCAAACCAGCAGTGATTGTCCTTTCTACCTCCCAACATCTCCCAGCCTAGATTCAAAGGCAGTATGAAACCTGGAATTTTTATTGCATAAAGATAGAAAAATCTCCAAGAGAAATCTGATCTTTCTGTTCTAAACAATGGGAAAGTAAGCCCCTAAATTCCAGAGAAAGTAGAGGAAATCACCTGATTCATGGTTGCTATTGTTGTTGTTCTTTCCCACTGCAGTCCCCAGGAAGTAAGACTCCACATTGCACTTGCAGTGGTAAAATACTAAATACACTGTCAATAACTAGTATGTCACATTTAATTTCTAGAGCAACCAGTAAAAAAGATAATCAAAGAGATAAAGTTAAAACCACAATTAAAATGAAAAATTAAAACAGAATTAAATTAAATTAAAATTGAATACTTAAAATAATTAAGTAATATAAAGAAGGAAAGAAAGGGAATGTCAGTGCAACATAAAACAAACAGAAAATGAATAATATAATGGTATTCCTAAATAAAAACATGTCGATAATTTCATTAGATGTAAATGGTCAAATCACACCAATTAAAAAGCAGAATTGATCTGCATGAATTAAATAAAAGAAGCAAAACCCAACAATACACTGTTTACAAGAAACTTACTTAAGTACAATGAAATAGGTAGGTTAAAAATAAAGGAATGGTGGGTGGGCCATGGTGGCTTAGCAGGCAGAGCTCTTGCCTGCCATGCTGGAGACCTGGGTTTGATTCCCGGTGCCTGCCCATGCAAAAAAGAAATAAATAAAAATAAAGGAATGGTATAAGATATACAATACAAATCTTTATCATTATATATCTCTCTTTATCCCTCATAGTTTTCCTTACTCTGAAGTCTGCTTTATCTGACATTAATATAGCCATTTCAAATTTCATTTGATTAGAGTTAATGTCATATATTTTCTGTACTTTTAATTTATCTAGAGTTCATATTTCAGGTAGTGGTTTATAGTTGGATCTTTTTTTTTAATTCCAAACTGACAATCTCTTTTTAGCTTCATGTATTTTGACTGTTTTACCTGTAAAATAACTATTGATAATTCAGTATTATAAGATACCATTTGTCTAGCTCTTTTCTTTTCACATAGAAAAGGCAACTGCTCTGTTTTCCTTTGTTCCTCTTTTGTCTGCCTTAATTTGAATTAATCCCATTTTACTTCCACAATTAGTTTATTATTTGCATCTCTTAAACCTTAAACCTTAGGGTTTACAGTATACCTCTTTAATCAATTAGAGTTTATCTTCAAATAGTATCATAGAATTTCTTATTTAGTGTAAGGACTTTACAAAAGCATACTTTCAATTCTTCTTTACCATTGTTTATTCCATTGTGGTCAGATATGTTACACAGAATAGATTACTACAGTTTTTTTCGATAGATAGTCAGAGTTTTATTGACATACAGTTAAAAATAGCAGGTACAAGTGTAGTTCAGTGGTAGAATTCTCACCTGCCATGCTGGAGACCCAGGTTTGACTCCTAGTCCATGCACTTCCCCCAAAACAAACAAACAAACAAACAAACAAAAACTCAACAAATGGTGCTGCAATAACAGAAAACTCACATGGAAAAAGAATGAAATGTGACCCCTGCCTTACAGCATATGAAAAGTAAAATTTAAAAATAATAAATTGCACTGTTTAATCTACCTTCAATTCATTCATTTCTAGCACCTCTTATTTCTTTATGTGGATCTGGAATCTTTCTGGTATTATATTCCTTCTGTATGAAGATCTTACTTTAACATTGTTTGTAGGGTGCTTAAGTGGCAGTGAATTCTCTAAGTATTTATGTTTGTGAAATCAACATTTCATTTTCAAATTTGAAAAATATATTTTGCTGGGTATAAAATTATAATGAACAATTTTCCTTTGTCTTTCAGCATTCTGAATAATTCCTTCCATTATCTTCTTACTTAGTTTCTGGTGATGTTTGCTGTTTTATCTCAGTGCCTCTGCATTTAATGTTTTCTTCCTTCAAGATTTTCTATTTGTCATTGGTTCTCCATCAGTTTGATTAAGATATGTCTAAGTGATTTGCTTTTGTTTTGTTTTGTTGCTTTTGTATTTATCCTGCTTGGTGTTCTCTGAGCTTTTTGGTTCATTCTTGGCTATTATTTCTTCAAATATTTTTCTGACTGGCTGTCCTGTCATCACATTTTGGGATTCCAATTACGCATATTTTAGGCTATTTGATATTACCCTACATCACCTGGATGCTTTGATTTGTTTTTTTGTTTTGTTTTGTTTTGGTGTTTTTCTCTGGTCTTTTTTTAATTTCAGTTTTGATGTAATATATTGATCCATCTTTACACTCACTAATTCTTTTCAATACCACTTTGAGGCATCTATTGAACCCACAAAATTTCTTGGTTATTGTGTTTTTCATTAGTTATATTCCTATTTTATGAATCCCTATAGTTTAATTTTATTTTAGTTTTCATTTCTATGTGGAAAATATTCACTCAATATGGATTCATGCCCACCTTTTTAACAAAAATATTAATATATTAATCATAATCGTTTCAAATCTTTGTCTTGTAGTTCCAAAATTTGCATTATATCTGAGTCTAGTTTCATTGATTTTTTTCGTATTTGACAGTGTATTGTTTTAAACTTTTTTGGTATGTACACCTTCTAATATTTTGTTTATAAAGCAACATTTTGTGTAGAACAGTAGAGACTGAGGTAGAGTGAAGTAAAGAATTTTATCTCCCTGTTCATCTGGAAATGGGCATAACTTCCCTTCCATTGAGTTATTAGAGTGGGTATTGAGTCAATCTAGCCAGGAATTGATGTGATTTTTTTTTTTTTTACATGGGCAGGCACCAGGAATCGAACCCGGGTCCTCTGGCATTGCAGGCAAGCATTCCTGCCTGCTGAGCCACCGTGGCCCTGATGTGATTTTTTGATTTGTTGTTACTGTGGTTTCCTTCAGTGCTTCACAGGCTTCAGATTATACTGGTCTTACCTAATTTTTAGGGTAGAGGCTGGTTTCCAGTGGTTTTATCTCTGTATCTGTTCAACCCCAAGTTTAAGTCTTCCCTTTGTGCTATGTCTCTCTACATGTCCTTGTCCTTTTTCTAGAAGAAAATTGCTGTTTCTTGTTATTAAATGCTTGTTAGCCTTTTGATGGGATCATGGAGTGTATTTTCACTCTTGTTTTGAATCAGACTAAATTCTTAAGTGGGCAATGGGTCCCTGGCCCTCAGGGATGGGCATTCTCAGTGAGTTTGGCCCATCCTCAGCTATAGTACAA